>JALIZF010001886.1:1092500-1182143 GCA_029948255.1 Telmatactis stephensoni
TTGATTTAGTTTTACGTTTAGTTTTAGTGTCCCCTATAAGTAGAGGGTCTACCCTCAGCTATTTACACTTGAACTTAAATAAAGTTATCTATCTATCTATCTAAAACCAAATTAAACTTTTGTGATCGCGCTTCAAGTAGAACAAGTGTAAAATGTTAAAAAAGTATTTTTTTTCGTTTTTCATCTTCAATTAGTGGCACTTTAGCAACTCCACGCAGGCTTGTCTGATGTCCCTGTTCAAGACACCGTAGATGATTGGATTCAGAAGAGCATTTATGAACGTCATGGAGTATATAATCGGTTCTACTGCATTTCTTAATTCTGGTTTGGCAAACATTCCAGAAATTGCTATCAAAGGTACAATTCTTGTGAAAAAGTATCCCAAAGCAAGATAGGTTGCAAGCTTTGCTGCTTTCTTTTCTGCGTTGGTGAACAGGGTGCTTGGCTGGTTTTGTTGAGATTCAGCTTGGACTTGGTTGCGCTCAGCAATTACTCGCCAGATCATCACGGCAAAAACCATCGTAGAAACTGAAGACGCGATTGCAATTAAAAATAAAAAGATTTCTCCCTCTCCTCTAAAGAACTTGAACATAACTGAGATGACACCAATGAACCACGAGAGAACAACAGCAATGAGTAGACGCTGTTTTGTTACATTATTTCGATGCCAAATAGGAAACTTTAGCCCAAGAAATCTCTCACAGTTTAGGAGATTAATTTGTAGCGCAGAGGTTAATGCAATAAAACCGGTCAAGTTAACTGCTACCTCTAAGTAACAGTTAGGATCGAGTTTCATTTGATAAAGGATTTCTTTGGCCACAAATAGCGGACAGCAAACTGCCCCATTGGCAAGATCGGTTACCGCTATTGCTCCAAGAATAATGTTGGATCGTGTTCGTATGGCTGGCTTCTTGTAAAAGGCAACAACGATAAATGTATTCAAAATGAAAATGAAGGGAGTCAACAAGCTGGTTGTTATTAGAGCAGAGATAGATGTTCTTAAAGAAGTAAGCGATGCCTGGTTATAAGGCCTTATCTTGAGGTTAAAAAGTTGGCCACAGTTGCTGAAGGTTTGTGGAAAACTTGAATAGTTTGTCGGGTTGCTCGTGTTGTTTGACCACATCGTACGCTTTTCTGCTGAGTTCAAGACAAGTCTGCAAGAGAGAGAGAGAGAGAGAGAGAGAGAGAGAGAGAGAGAGAGAGAGAGAGAGAGAGAAGGGTTTAAATCCAACAGAAAAAATACCTGTAAAAAATGTAAGCAAAACAATTTCAATTAATTGACTGATCTAAAAACTCGCAAACCTGATTAAACAATCGAGTACAGAAGACAAGGCTACTCTGAGGACGTTTTATAGACGTTCAAAAAAGTTTCAAATATGGATGAAATGGAAGATGCCCAACTGTAATTTACTGTATGTCCGTATTTTATTCCTCTTCATTAAAAATAACGCTACTCCCTCGCGCTTCTTCCTCTTGCAAAACAATTAAGGTGGCGATTAGGTGATGAGCCAGTGAATGTCATTGTTCATACCAAAATTGCTGCATCCTTTTGATTGAGGAGGTGTTTACACGACACTAGGATCATCCTAGCACTAGGATCATATCCTAGCAGGTGAATCATCCTACCCGCTATACATTACTGCATTCTGTTCAGTAGAATGATCCTAGTACCCGAAGCGAAGACACAAATTTCCATGTAAACAGAATACAGTAAATGTATAGCAGGTAGGATGATTCGCCTGCTAGGATGAGCCGTTTGCTAGGATGATCCTAGTGCCATGTAAACACCCCCTAAAATCGTTAAACGAGTATATTATAAGGAATAAAGCCAAAAACAGGGGCGTGCCTATAACCACGTGCGTACACTTTTCTCCTTATAACCTGGAGAAACAGACCATTTGATATTGAAGAAATGGCGTGCTGCGTCAAATCTTGAGAAATGAATTGTCGAGCACTCTTGAACCCTAGAAAATGTCCTTAAAAATCAACTACAGTATATCCATTGTGAACTTGAATATGAAATGCAAGTGCAGTCTTTAAATACTGGAAAAAAACCTGAAAAAATAAGGCGGCTTTGAATGGGATTCGAACCCACGACCTTTTGATAAATTATACTATCAAAGGGAAACAAAGATAACAAACAAAAATTAACTTTACAATACACAAATTGCATATAAGACGATAATTGCAAACACGTATAACTAACACAAAAGAAATAATTTGTTTTATTTGTTAGATGTGATTGCAGTGTAGATTTTTTGCTCAGAAACAATTCGAGCCCTAAAAGTGCATTGTTTGAACCCACGATCTTCGGATTTTCCGGTTCGACGCTCAACCAGCTGCATGAACTACACTCGAAAAAGCATAATATAAGCATCTAACTAAAATAGTTTTTATTCAACGCATATTGTAAAACGGATTGTAGAAAAAATATACATTTGTACTTCGATAAATATCTTTCATTCGTCTCAGTTCCAAATCTAACCCTTTACAATCTTGCAATAACCAGTAAAGCCTTTTTTTTTTTTGAAAACCAGTTTATTCATAAATTTCCGCAAATCAGCGTAGCAGAGGCAAAAAGTAAATTTCGTTGAGCAGCATAAAGAGAACAATCAAAGAATTAAAAACAGAGAAAACAGCGTAACTGATTCATTTTCAAGTCTACAACATTATTTTGGAGAAGGAGAGCAGTTGATATGAAACAAATAATCGTTTAATTTAAAGCACAGGCTCCTAGGAGCGAGGCTCGAGTATGTAGAATCAATGCCGTTCAAAGGAATAATCAAATATAATTTATTACATTTTGGCAAAAAGGAATTCAACGCGTATTTATATATTGTTGAAAATTTGTAATGATTGAGCAATCCTAATTTGGAAATCTAAAAAAATCCATAACTTAACTACAAAAGGAAAAAAGTCTGCAAAAAAAGTTTTGTCCTACAAGAAAAAAAATTGAAATTTTTATTTGTTCTTACGGACACCGGCTTACTCTGACCGGTCTGAGTACAGTGACACCTGTCGGTACGGACACCTCTGTAATACAGACACCTCCATATTATGTCTATTATAGACAGTTCTTTTGGTCCAGGCAAAACCTCCATACTTTTTTGTTAAAAATACTTCCATATTATGGCTCTCTATTACAGAAAACGGACACCTAAACTCGGTCCAAGATGGTAAAATTAATATAAATTCTATCTCTTTTTTGCTGGATCTCATCCAAACCTTTAGAAATTCAGAAGACAATAGAGCGGTAGGCATGTTCGATGAACGAACAAGCGACGCTAATGAGAAATCTTTTGTTGAAGTTCATCCAAGACGGCTGCCGTGACGTCACATGCAACTCAAGAATTACGGAATAAAGATGTCCGGCGGACATCTTGTCCTCTGACGGTAGGTCATTCATATATGGTACATTATAATGGGTCCTATTGTATATAACATAATAATAATAATAGTATTTCGTTATATACAATAGGACCCATTATAATGTACCATATATGAAGGACCTACCGATCTGACATATTGCATTAAATTGCTCTGATTGTAAAATTGTGAATACGGAAAACAATGTAATGCAAAATATAATGTACATAGTGATGGGGCCCATTAGACATCAAGTAAATTTCATAAGCATGAGGATGGACTTGGGGAGAAGGAGGGTGGACTAGAGATGAAGATAACAAGCTGCTAACTGACCAAAGGCGGGAAAAACAGCTCACCTATAGGAGGGTTGGAATTAAAGCAATGCCACCCACCATCCCCACCACCATGTTGATTTCACCGGAAGTAAATTCAGAAAGTTTTTTTCGCCATAAAATATCATTTGTTGCACAAATGTGGAAACGTATCTTTTTGATTAAAATTTATAGGTTTACTAGTAATAATGTCTTAACATGTGCATTTAGATTTTATTGATATACATAGATATAAGCATATTTGTTGTATCATTATCCTAAGGCGCATTTGAAAAAGTCATGTTGATGTCTAGTCTAGTCTAGTCTAGTCTAGTCTAGTCTAGTCTAGTCTAGTCTAGTCTAGTCTAGTCTAGTCTAGTCTAGTCTAGTCTAGTCTAGTCTAGTCTAGTCTAGTCTAGTCTAGTCTAGTCTAGTCTAGTCTAGTCTAGTCTAGTCTAGTCTAGTCTAGTCTAGTCTAGTCTAGTCTAGTCTAGTCTAGTCTAGTCTAGTCTAGTCTAGTCTAGTCTAGTCTAGTCTAGTCTAGTCTAGTCTAGTCTAGTCTAGTCTATTTAGATGATTCCGTCACAGCGAGGAAACTAACCAATCACCCAACTAAATATAAGATATATCTTTAAATAACCCATTTACTATATATAGATAACCTCTTTTTTATGTTCAGTTATTGTGTTTATTTCTAATACGTATTCAATATTATAATTCATTCTTTATTTGTAATATGTCAGTATCTAGTAATTCATATCATACTTTTAACCTGCCTCGACTAGCATCAAGCTTTTTGCAGGTTAAATGTGTTTTTGTAATATCTATTCATACAAAATCAATGAATTGTTGTAATTGTTGTTGTTGTTGTTGTTGTTGTTTTTGTTGTTGTTGTTGTTTTTGTTGTTGTTGTTGTTGTTGTTGTTGTTGTTGTTGTTGTTGTTGTTGTAACTCGGCCGGCACAACTTGTTAGAATTTCCCGAGGGAAGAATTAGAGCACTACTTCTGTCCTGACAGGGAATAGCGGGTTCTGACTGAAACAAATATCTTAAGTAATGGTCCATCTAAGAAGTGTAGTTCTGAACAGCATGGAATGCAGGAAGGTACTAATTGCCGTATTGTTTGAACCATTCACCTCACTGGCTAATACCTGAAAATCTTCCCAATAAGCTAAGCTGTTGTGATCACGTCTTACTTGTTAAAGTTCTTGATTATATATTTCCCGTGACTATTCCCTTCGTCACAAATCGTCTAACTTTTTGTTAACAAATGTTTTGCCAATCAAAATACGATCAAATGGTCTTTCATAATTACTTAAAATTTGTTTTGTCCACCAAAAGGAGATCTATTTCTTTCAAATCTAACCGAGAGGTACAAATCTTGGCGTTCGTCGTTTAATCTAATTCAGTTCAGCCGGTAAGAAGAGAGGAAACGCAATTTGCTTGATAAGTGACTAAAACCAAACTTTTTGTAGTCCAAAATCAGCGCACGAGTCGCGCTTCAAGTAGAACGGGTGTAAAATGTTAAAAAAATAATGTCTTTTTTTCGTTTTTCGTCTTCAATTAGTGGCACTTTAGCAACTCCACGCAGGCTTGTCTGATGTCCCTGTTCAAGAAACCGTAGATGATTGGATTCAGCAGAGAATTTATGAATTTCGTTGAGTATATAATCGGTTCTACTACTTTTCTTAATTCTGGTTTGGCAAGCATCCCAGAAACTGCTATCAAAGGTACAACTCTCGTGAAGAGGCATCCCAAAGCAAGATAGGTTGCAAGCTTTGCTGCTTTGTTTTCTGCGTTGGTGAACAGGGTGCTTGGCTGGTTTTGTTGAGATCCAGCTTGGACTTGCCGGTTGCGCTCAGCTATTACTCGCCAGATCATCACTGCAAAAAACAATGTAGAAATTGAACACGTGATTCCAATTAAAAATACAAAGATTCCTCCCTCTTCTCTGAAGAACTTTAAGACCATTGAGATGACACCAATGAACCACGAGAGAACAACAGCAATGAGCAGACGCTTTTTAGTTACATTATTTCTATGCCAAAAAGGAAATTTTAGCCCAATAAATCTCTCACAGTTTAGGAGATTAATTTGTAGCATAGAAGTTATTGTAATGAAAAGGATCAAGTTAACTGCTACCTCTAAGTAACAGTTAGGTTCAAGTTTCATTTGATAAAGGATTTCTCTGACCATAAACAGCGGACAACAAACTGCACCATTTGCAAGATCGGTCACTGCTATTGCTCCTAGAAGAATGTTGGATCGTGTTCGTATGGCTGGCTTCTTGTAAAAGGCAACAACGATAAATGTGTTCAAAATGACAGTGAACTGATACGACAAGCTGGTCGTTATAAGAGCAGAGAGAGATGCTGTTAAAGAAGCAGACGTTGCTTCGTTATAAAGCCTTATTTTGAGGTTAAAAAGTTGGCCACAGTTGCTGATGGGTTGTGGAAAACTTGAATAGTTTGTCGGGTTGCTCGTGTTGGTTGACAACATCGTACGCTATTCTTCTGAGTGCAAGATAAATCTGCAAGAAAGAGAGAAAGAGAGAGGTTTAAATCCAACAGAAAAAAATACGTGTTAAAAATAAAAGAAAAAGCATTTTTAATTAACTGATCTCAAAACTCGCAAACCTGATTAAACAATCAAGTACAGAAGTCATATCAAGGCTACAAGGACATTTTATGGACGTTCGATCAAAGTGTAAAATATGATGGAAGATGCCAAACTGTCATTTACTGTATAACTGTTTTATCCCTTTTTTTAAATAACGCGCCCTCCGCACTTCTTCCTCTTACGAAACAGCTATGGTGGCAATTACGTGATGAGCCAGTGGACTGAATTGTTCTTACCAAAGTTGTTGAATCCTTTTGATTTATACTGTTAATGAATGAATGAACGGATAACTTTATTTCAGCACGATAAATTAATCAGCATAGCTGGTGGGGTCGTAGGTAGAGGTTATTTCGCGAGCTTCAGAACGACATTTCGCGTCAAAAGGTCTCGTTATTAGGGCTAGATAAAGGTTAGGTTTAGGGCTAGAGACTGGGATAGGGTCTACCCCTAACCTAGCCCTAAACCTAACCCTAAAACCTAAAATCTAGCTCTAATAATGGGGTCCTTTGACGCCTCAAGGGTGTTAAGGCTTGGCTTTTTCCATAATTGCAGTTTCTGGCATAACTCTGTTAAAATTTTACCTAGAAAAGTGAGATTTGACACCTAGGTGTATCTTAGGGCTCTCCGTATTTCAAGTATGATAATTACATTTTTGAGTGGTCACGTGACCTCAGAAACGTAAAAATCGATAAATTCAAATGGGCCAATGGGTTTTACTTTAATAAAAAATTTTTCTTTATAAACGTGTTTCTTAGGAGCCACTAAGCAGGTTTCTGTCCGGAATAGATGACTTTCTCATTTTCCTGGCAAAATATTTTAGAAAATAGGTCACGTGACCAAGGTATTGAACAAAACTTTGTTCATTATCTTCCTTGAAATAAGAAAAAGTCGACCATTCCGGACTGATTCTTGTTTAACCTGACTAGCTTAATAGTTCTAATTGAAAATGTTTTTGAAAAGCCAAAACTTCGCCAGCCCATTTGCAAATTTCTGATTAAATCAATTTCCGGTCACGTGACCATCCTTTACCATTGATTTAGCGTTTCATATCCTAAGGATCTCGAGTATTACCTTCATGCTTAATTTGAACATCAGAAGTTCAAACCACACGAAGATATTTAGAAAAGCTTAATTTTTGAGAAATTGAAAAATGCCAAGCCTTAACACCTTTGAGGCGAAATGTCGTTCTGAAGCTCGCGAAAGAGCCTCTACCGGGGTCGTACATTTAAAATACGAATGCATTCGTCATGACGACTATAAAAAATATTAATATATATATATTATATAGTTCTTAAAATCTGTGTAATTCTTTATCTGTAGTCACTTTTGATTTATGGCATTCGAATTAAATTTTCAACAGTATTCATAATCAGTGTCCTTATGTTTGCTGATTCCTTGCTTGTTAGACTGTTCCACGATGCTCCTCTGTATGAAGAATGTTGGCTCGTATTCGTATAACTGGTTTCTTGTAAAAGGCAATGATCACGATTAAGGTGTTTAAAATGACAATGAAGAGAGACGACAAGCTGGTCGCTGTAAGAGCAGAGCGAGATGTTGTAAAGAAGCAAGTGATGCGTAAGAGTTATTTACCGAGAACCGAGGCTTTTACCGAAGCATATACACTTATTTCAAAACCGTTGTCGCGTTTCAGAGCAACAAAAAATCAATCCCAAACAATCTTAACGCTCTGATCATTGTTTCTGAATTCACAGAAGGAAATCTTGAACCATTGCTTTTCAATTCTATTAATTCATTATAAGAGACAAAACGATTTTTTGTTGTTAGGGTAAAAGGTTGGCCAAAGTGGAAAAAATTGAATAGTTTGGCGGGCTGCTTGACAAAACCGTTCGCTTTTCTGCTGAGTTCAAATTGTAAGACAAGTCTTCAAGAGAAAGAGGTTTAAATCCAAAAGAAAAAATACATGTTAAAAATTGGAAATAAAAACATTTTCAATTGACTGATCTAAAAACTCGCAAACCTGATTAAACAATCAAGTACAGAAGACAAGACTACAAGGACATTTTATAGACGTTCAAAAAAGACAGTGTAAAATATGATGAAATGGAAGATGTCCAAATGTAATTTACTGTATGTACGTATTTTATTCCTCTTCATTAAAAATAACGCTACTCTCGCGTGCGCTTCTTCCTCTTGCGAAACAATTAAGGTGGCGATTAGGTGATGAGCCAGTGAATGTCATTGTTCTTACCAAAATTACTGCATCCTTTTGATTGAGGAGGTGTTTACACAACACTAGGATTATCCTAGCACTAGGATCATCCTAGCAGGCAAATCATCCTACCCGCTATACATTACTGCATTCAGTATTCAACATTATTTTGGAGAAGGAGAGCAGATGATATGAAACAAAAAATAATTTGAAGCACAGGCTCCTAGGAGCGACGCCTACTTTAATCAAGTATGTAGAACCAATGCCGTCCAAAGGAATAATCAAATAAGTTATTACATTTTGGCTAAAAGAACTGATTCAACGCGTATTTATATATTGTTAAAAATTTGTAATGATTAAGCATTCCTAATTTGGAAATCTAAACAATTGCATAATTGAACTACAAAAGTTAAAAAGTGCAAAAAAGTTTTGTCCTACAAGAAACAAAAGCCCTCTAATAGGTTATGTGGTTGCTGGCACAAGGCTCTCAAGGCAAATATTAGTAAATTACAACTGAAAAATCATCAGTAATGGATTTGAGCTTATTCTTACAATGCAATAGTCAATTGAATGATCATTTTCTCTACTGAGAGAATAAAATATATTATGATTTCATTCTCTTCACCAGCTGGTCAATATAAGGTTTTCTAATGCAATACAATACAATAACCTTTATTAACGGTGGTCAGTGCACTTAGCTATACAGACACTTCGCAAACATACCACAAAATAATGAAAATAAATAAATAATATATATGTTTATAAATAAAGATTAACTCTAATAAAAATATCTATAAAAACTAAAATAAGCTAAATTTATAGTGAAACAAGCCTTCTCAATAATTACAGGTATAATACTATTGCATGATAGCCGAGGATTGAAAGCTGCTTGATGATGGTTGTCAAACAAATATCTTGGTTTAACTCGGGGATGGAAGCGGAATCAGGAATCATGAATCTAGGCTTTGAAATTTGTAGGAATCATGAAGTCATTGCGTTTTAAGTTAAGGAATCATGAATCAGTGTATTTTGTAAAATGAATCATGAATCACGACAAAAATTTGATAAGGAACTGATGAATCATGGGCTGAAATTTGATAAGGAATCATGAATCATGGGCTGAAATTTGATGGGAATCATGAATCATTGAACTTAAATGATTCCGCTTCCACCCCCGAGTTTAACGTTCATCTTTAATTTCGTATCAAAACTTTTGAAAAAGCTCCCAAAATTAAATCCTGAAAGATTCTTTGAAATCAATCTTTGTGCACATTCAGTTCACTGAAAGACATTCCTGGATATAGGAAAAACGACGACGAAACATCGCTACTCACCTCTGAAATGTTTTCTCATGAACGATTTCGTGTGTCCAGCCGTTTTCCCATCGTAATGACTTCGGATTTCAGAGTCTACGGACTTACACAGGTGATGGCATTATGGTTGCTTGGCTACTAAGCCAGCAACCACAAAAAAAATTGAAATTTTGATTTGTTCTTACGAACACCGGCTTCACCGTTCGTTTACTCTTACGGACAGCTCTGTAATACAGACACCCCCATATTATGGACAGATCTTTTGGTCCTGGCAAAACCCCCATGTATTTTTGTTAAAATACCTCTATATTATGGAATCTCTCTATTGCGGACAACGAACACCTAATCTCCCCTGGGCATGGATAATCTTATTAGCTAAGAATAGAGGACGAGAAATCTGATTTGGCTGATAATTGATCAATCGGATCAACGGACTATGTGTTGACCTGCAGCAAGACAGCAATATATATTTGATAGAAGTGACGGAAATCGTCGCGTGAAATCGTTACAAATTAGAGAAATCTCATATATCGAAATAAGAACAGTATAACTTTCCCTTGTGACTCACTACGTAGGCTAGGATGTTTTAGCCATTTTGTCAACCAGCTTCAGCCTGAACTAATAATAACCTAATGTCATGGGACCAAATAGCAGAAATCAGTTTCTAACTCTTCAGCCATTAAACTAGACGAAATTTCAAGATTGTGTTTAGTCTTGATATCATTTGGTACAGCTCAAATTGCCTTTGTTGTCTTTGGTAACAACAACAAGACTAGAAATTTTGGCAACAACAACAAGACTAGAAATTTTTAACTGAAAGTCGTCTTTGACTTGAGATATGTAAATAAATACGTACGGCAAGGTGCTAAAAGGTCACATCACAGAGCAAGTGGTTTATCTTCCCCCTTTCCCCCTCCCCAGTCCCCAGTCCCCTAAACCGCCAGCTACGCAGGCTTGCTTTGTTTTAATTACTAAAATCCTGTCTTGTCTGCAAAACACACACATGTCCAATACAGTCGCATAGATTCCAATGGAAAAATGATTTTTCCATTGGAGTCCAGTCGTGACTATCTACACAGGAAACCCACATAATACAACACAGATTAATGTGGGTGTCCTGTGCTACTGTCCACAGGAAACCCAATTCATATTTCTCAACCAAGCATGAGGCATTGACGAATGGAGTCCAATCGATTCCATTGGAGACAAGTAGATTCCATCGGAATGGTAAAATTCTAGTCGTCAAACAATGGAACCAAAATAGCTCTAATATGTTATACGCCGTTTCCAAAGAACTACGATACAAGTATCGCCTTTTGTTGGCTGTAAAATACGAAATCAATTCGCTTAATTGTCCGTCAAAACTCCTTGCGAAATCAAAACTCGCCATCGATCGGAATCGCAAAATTCTAGTCGTCAAACAATGGAACCAAAATAGCTCTAATATGTTATACGCCGTTTCCAAAGAACTACGATACAAGTATCGCCTTTTGTTGGCTGTAAAATACGAAATCAATTCGCTTAGTTGTCCGTCAAAACTCCTTGCGAAATCAAAACTCGCCATCGATCGGAATCGCAAAATTCTAGTCGTCAAACAATGGAACCAAAATAACTCTAATATGTTATACGCCGTTTCCAAAGAACTACGATACAAGTATCGCCTTTTGTTGGCTGTAAAATACGAAATCAATTCGCTTAATTGTCCCTCAAAACTCCTGGCAAAATCAAAACTTATCGCCATCGGAATCGCAAAATTCTAGTCGTCAAACAATGGAACCAAAATAGCTCTAATATGTTATACGCCGTTTCCAAAGAACTACGATACAAGTATCGCCTTTTGTTGGCTGTAAAATACGAAATCAATTCGCTTAATTGTCCCTCAAAACTCCTGGCAAAATCAAAACTGATCGCCATCGGAATCGTAAAATTCTAGTCGTCAAACAATGGAACCAAAATAGTTCTAATATGTTATACGCCGTTTCCAAAGAACTACGATACAAGTATCGCCTTTTATTGGCTGTAAAACACGAAACCAAATCACTTAATTGTCCTTCAAAACTCCTGTGTTATACGCCGTTTCGGCAAAGAATTACGATACCAGTATCGCGCCCAGTTTTGTTGGCTGTAAAACACGAAACCAATTGCAGGCTCGTAACATAATTATGGTATATTTTCGTCTCACTGATTCCGGGATTTTACGGAAATTTTCATCCCTGAGTCCATGTTTTTAGAAATTTTTGATCCCTAATCCTTGGTGCAAAAAACTGAGCTGATCCCTGATCCTGACCCAATGTCCCTGATCCTCGATCCCACCCCGGCATTAGATCCCTGAGCCCTGGCCTCTGATCCCCGATCCTGGCCATAATTTGGGGCTTGATCCCTGATCCCATATACCATGTTACGAGCCTGTAATTGTCCTTCAAAACTCCTAATATGTTATACGCCGTTTCCAAATACTTGAAAATATTGTCATCTGTTCTTTTACAAATGAAAACCAAAATCACACATCTAGTGGTATATATTATCATTCTGATAAGAATGACAGTTTTCAACCAACAAAATATATTAACAAAATATATCTTTTATCAAGGGAAATTCATTCAAATAATCACAAAAAAATAATAACTATTAGCCTATCCAATTTATTCAGGCATATATTCAACATTAATTCAACAACAATAAATTTTTGAGAACACTAGTTAGCTTATTGAACAATTGTTTTGAGTTACTCTTAAACATACCAATACAATCATTTACATTACATTCAGATTTTATTTTAAATCAATCTTGGTGTGTATATTGAAAGCATTTCAAGAAGAATCCACAAGTGTTATTAACAAATGGAAACCAACATTGCAGAATTAACTAGTGGTAAATCTGTTATATATTTACGTCATTCTTCAGGGAATGCAAGTTGTGACCAACAATATATTTAAACTTTAGTTTTGAATCCAACAATTACCATTTTAATACATTGACAATAAATCTTCAATAAAACACTTTCCATGATCAATGATTGTAGACAAATTCTTCATTCAAGTTATATTATGCTATTATGAGCATATGACAAAAACACACATTATGCACTCATTGTTTGCCACGTAATGATTTTTTAATAAGACGTTAGTATGAAAAGAATAAAAAAGCTCAATTTTGAATAATCTTAATCCATATTTCACAACTTACAATAAATAAAACTTATGTGCATGATTGCAACCATACGCATTAGTGCAAAAAAGAAACCCATACTCTATTTTTTAATTACAAACTTTTATAACTTCTTTTATAACAAGAAAGGTCATGAGAAAATGCTCAGTTAGGTTAGCTCACACTGAAAATATTCAAATCCTGTTTATTTGTACAGCCTCACTACACTAGGTCTGAACAGCATAACATTGTGCTAAACATTTTCATGTCAGTCCCTTTCACTTAATTAGAGTCAATAAGTACAAAACTGCACTTTTATTAATACAACCTCTTGTTACCCCCACAAACACAAACCGCATCATGACTATATAGTAACTATAATAAAGCACAAACTATAGCATTCAATTGCAGTTTATGTTCAACTCTTGGATGAGACATCAATTATAAAAAGTTATTGAATTGACAAGAACACTATACAAATTCTCATAGCTTTAATAGGTACCCTACCTTTTGAGGGTTTTTTTTTCAGTTGAAAATAATATATCATTGTGATTACATTAATATACCTTGTTAGTTCAAAGACCTACAAAAAGGCCAGACTTTAAATTAAATGTGCTCCAAAATCTCCTCAACTTCTAAATTAATAATGTAGTCAAGAGGTATCCAATATTGTTGAGGTGATACATAATTGTTGATGCTCCCAAACATGATGGCAGTCATTCTATCACAACACATGACCTAGTAAGAAATTTTGCATGATCATTAAATTTTATTGGTGAAGCTATGCATCCCTCTAAAAGTGCCATGGATTGAAGACCTGTTAATAAAATGAAGGATACATCAATGAATATTAAGCTAATTGAACAACAACAACAACTATAGTTATTTAGTCAAAAGGAATATTAAATCACTGAAATACTTTATTCTGGTTTGCATAAAGCATTCTTCAAATAATTAGACAGAAAATGATCTCAATCAAGAAAGCAGTGTTACGGACGTTACATCAAAATTACACAGTCACTTTAATTTCTTGTTTGTATTCTTTTGAAATTTCCTGTGAATTGAACAACTGTTTCAACTTCAAATGGTACTCTGCCTACAAATTAGTTTTGTGTTACCAGATTTTTAAGAATTAAGGAAACAAAATTCACTTTTAGGGAAGTTACCATTTTATGTTATGGCCAAGAAGAGATGAAATTGAGACAGTAATACCAATGCTGTGTTTTGTATAGGCCAATTACCTTAAATGGGTGTGTCCCATTCAGAAATGATAAGTTAAAAATTGATCCTATATAGTTTATTATGAAATATTTCAAAACCAGTGTTGTGTAGAAAGCTCCTATATCTATTATCAAAGACAATTTCTTAAATTATAATGATGAATCGTAAATATTCTCATTAAAATATCCTAGTAACATAAGATACACAACATAAAAATTTTGAGAGTAGAGATAGAGGGAACTCTGAATTAATCTAATTTTCCTCCTAATTTGATATAATCCACTCGACAGTTGTCTCCAACATCCCCCACCCGTGCGACATGTGTGGGGAATTTAACTGAGCAATACAGGGAGAATTACCATAGCTTTCAGCTTGTTTCGTTCTCTACCCCCTTGGGATTTACCTCGACATAAATACCAACTTACCAAGTGCCCCAAGGATAATTCAAGTGGGATATTTACCATTTAATTTTAATCCATGCAGTGCCTGGGGGGGGGGGGGGGGGGGATTTACAGTATTCTAGATTACCATGCTTCATTTGTGGTGGTTAAACAACTGACTAGTGCATAAACAAATTATATTCAAAGGGCAGTTGTTAAAATGAAGAATGTTGAGATATTTCTACAACTTACATTGTAATTTTTACCTGCTGGGCTGTCTTAATTAAATATATATTGATTTAAACATACAAAATACTGTTACAGCATTCTTAGTTCTAGACAAAGCAGATATCATTGCAGTATAGATAATCATTAAGAGAATAGGTTCTGTACTATTCCTGTCAGTGAATAATAAGGCTGTTTTTATTTTGGTATTTCAAGATAAAAAGGGAAATGATTTCCTTGACCACAAAATCTTACCTTAAGCTGAAATCTTCCATATAAATATTCTTAACACGAGAAAGGAGAATAATCTTCTCCAAACTTCTTATGTCTTTCCTCTTTAATAACTCCAAATAAAACACATTGCTACAAAGAAACCGATGAAACTTATTTTCTCCAAGATGTACGTACCAATGTTTGGTTCAGCGTTTATATTCTCAATCTTGTTGTAAAATTTCCTCTCATGATGGAAGTTCGCCAGAGTATTATAGAACTCCAATGTGAGAAGTAAATACAGACCATACTGACTTTTCCTCGCAATTAAGTTTTAAGCTCTAATAGGTTTCCAAATTTTTCGATCGTAAATAACGGAAACAGCTCGACCATGATTCCACATGGCACCAAATTAAATAGCGTTTGCCGAATTTCTAAACTCTCATAACGGTGATAAGGTGTTATTTTCTCAAGACATAACAACATTCATACTCTCCACGGCGGCCATATTTAAAAGCAAATGATAAGTAGACAGGAAACCCGCTCCTTAGCTCCTTTTACGAGTAGACTTTTTACGTTCCACTGGAATCTAGTCGACTCCAATGGATCAATTGTAATCGATTCGACAATTATCTGGAGGGCCGTCTTGTTCGGTTTACATAGGAAACCCAAACCTTGATTTTTCACGACTAGAATTTTGAGAATTCCAATGGAATCTAGTCGACTCCAATGGTTCCATTGGACTCCAATCGACTAAATATCAGAGGCCTTCACCATCTAGTGAAAAAGACAAGCTATGGTTACCCTGTGGTCAATTTACACAGGCAACCCACATCTCGAGTTTTCACGACTAGAATGTTGAGAATTCCAATGGAATCTAGTCGACTCCAATGGTTCCATTGGACTCCAATGGACTAAATATCAGAGGCCTTCACCATCTAATGTCAAAGACAAGCTATGGTTACCCTGTGGTCAATTTACACGGGAAACCCACATCTCGAGTTTTCACGACTAGAATGTTGAGAATTCCAATGGAATCTAGTTGACTCCAATGGTTCCATTGGACTCCAATCGACTAAATATCAGAGGCCTTCACCCCTAGTCAATTCACACAGGAAACCCAAACCTTGAGTTTTCACAACTAGAATTTTGAGAATTCCAATGGAATCCAGTCGACTCCAATGGTTCCATTGGACTCCAATCGACTAAATATCAGAGGCCTTCACCATCTAGTGAAAAAGACAAGCTATGGTTACCCTGTGGTCAATTTACACAGGCAACCCACATCTCGAGTTTTCACGACTAGAATGTTGAGAATTCCAATGGAATCTAGTCGACTCCAATGGTTCCATTGGACTCCAATGGACTAAATATCAGAGGCCTTCACCATCTAATGTCAAAGACAAGCTATGGTTACCCTGTGGTCAATTTACACGGGAAACCCACATCTCGAGTTTTCACGACTAGAATGTTGAGAATTCCAATGGAATCTAGTTGACTCCAATGGTTCCATTGGACTCCAATCGACTAAATATCGGTAGCCCTTCATAATCTAGTATAAAGGACAAACTGGTTATCCTGAAGTCGATTTACACAGGAAACCCACCCCTCAGACTTTTCCAATTCTTATCTGTGGTTACCCTGTCGCCCTGTAAATAATAAACACAGGAAACCCATACTTTTAAATGGCAACATTTATGAGACCTTTCAAGCAACTCCATCTGTTCCAATGGTTCCAATGGACAAATCCGTCAACAACACAGAAAAAAATTTTTTTTCAATAAAGACACTAAGTCCTTCAATGCCCACATGCACAGGAAACCCAAAACTTAGGTGACAACAATAATCAGTAAATTAACATCAGGAAACCCAAACTCTATATTTCTTACGACTAGACTCCAATGGAAATATGTATTTTCCATCGGAATCTATGCGACTGTATTGGACAACCCTCGCAAAACACAAATAATTTGGTTGTGATCATATGGGAAAGGGGCTAACTTTAACTGGCCTACCAATAAGGAGGAGGCCTGCGGAGGAGGTTACTACGTACAGATCTTCATTACTTCAAATAACTCTGAAACAGTCTAGTCTCCAGGAAACTCCAGTCTCGCCCCCAGTCTTCCTCTGTCGCATCCCCGATTTCGATGCAACAGGAAACCCAATAAAGGAGGAAGGCTGCGGAGGAGGTTACTACAGATCTTCATTACTTCAAAGAACTCTGAAACAGTGTAAAATAACATGCGTGATGCATGTCCCTGATGGAAATCAAGACTATCACATTAGATAGATTATACTATAATCGACTACATTTTGCTGAGAAACCGATTTTGTAGGACAGTTCGTTTCATAAAATAATGAAGTCAATTTCATAAGTATAAACACTGGCAAATCGTTAAATATGATATTTTTCGGTCGACTCATTTAAATGGAGTATTTTCTACGCTACATAAATATTTTCGAGATAACTTGTTAGCATATCGTAGTTAGGTTGCACCAAGAGACCATAATACTAAGAGAGCGAAACTCAGTATTGATGTCTGTGGACCCCTCTGTGCGATGTTCGTGGCGACTAAGGCTATTTTTAGTAATTTCGCCATCGCGCGCGCAAGGTTCTCAAACAATAAAATTTGATTTTTGACACACACTTTACGCCTTTATTGTTGTTAATCATATATGTTACAAATTTATTTACACAACCCGCAGGTAGCATAACTAATCGGTTGGGTTGTGTTTTTAATAAACACAAGAAATATAAGAAAAGAGTATGGCAGACAAAAAAAATGAAAAATGCATAAATTATGATGATGGTCATAGAAAAGAAGAGTTACTGAAATTTGTGAAATTATAAATGACAAGAAAACAAACTACTTGTTGAAAAGTGTTTTAACAGTTACTATTTAACTATGATTAAAGTGATATATAAATAGTTTAGTTCATAAAATAGTTTGACGTGAGCGCGAACGGAACCGTTTGCTTTCGGCTTTTAAATTCTATTGTTTAAGAGCCTTGCGAGTGCGATGGCGAGATTACTAAAAATAACCTCAGTCGCTGCGAACATCGCACAGACATCAATACTGATCGAGTTTCGCTCTCTTAGTATGATTATGGTCTCTTGATTGCACTTAAGTCCTGTTTCTTTCCTTTGTCACAGAGCTGTTGACGCGCATCACACTGCTTCATTGCTTTCAATAATAGTTTTTAAAACTTATTTTCTTGTCTTCGGCTGTTATCTTGCGGTAATTTTACTTTAACGAACTACATATTGGAACTATAGTGACGAATAACTAGATTAAACAACGTGAAACCTTTTCCTTTCAAAATAGTTAATTGCCAAGGATTCAAATTTATAACAACATCAAAAAATCACTTTTATGATAACTAAAATGTTCGGAAGAAAACACTTGATAAGGCTCTGAATCGTGAGGAAATGAGCTGCCAGGAGTGAACCAGCTCATGATAATAAGCTAAACAAACAAGATAGTATAAAAGTTGTTAAAGCCCCACTTGGATGAAAATCGATGAAAATTGGAAACTGTTTATTTTTATCTGAAGATGAATATATTTAAATAACTGTCTACCTTCTGCCCAAAAATCTGCATTTCAAGCTCATTTTCAAAGAGAAATTTTGATATTAAGTCTAAATTATAAAAGAACAATAGGGTTGAGTAAATGATGTCATTTACTCACAACTTAAATGTTAAAATACTTGACAATTTCCATTTGTCTCGTTTGAATGTAAAGAACATGTTGCTTTTGGTGATTATTGGAAGTCGTACAGATAGATTTTACTAAGTTTCAAGTCATTTCCAAATTTAATTTATTCTCATCCAAGTACCCCTTTAAGCAGGTGATTGAATCCGTGGCACATGGCGTTCTTTGTTTTTCTTCAGTGATATTTAACTTGTATAAGAAACATTCAAATACTCACTCATGAGCTGCTCAAGGAACCAGTGGCGTAGCGAGGGGGGAGCCAGGGGGGCCATTGCCCCCCTAAAATGTTGGATTTAAGCCTTCATCTGAAGAATGATATCAATGACATCACTTTAAAATTTTACTTTAAATTTAATTCAAAATATTCGAATGTTATCTCAAGTATACTCCACACTTGGACGAAGTTTTGCTTTTGTCCCAAAACGTTATTCCTGGGGAAATTAGGAAATTAGCATATTCTGGCGGGAACTGGACCCCCTTTTGCTCGGGCCTCGCAAGGAACGTGTGGTCTGTAGCTGTATAAAGAATACAAAATGAAGTCATTCTTGTTATCCCGGGTGGGGGAAGACTCCATTGTGAAAAGATCAGGTATGCTCGTCGGAAATTTTTAAAAATACCTCTAAAAGATACTGGAAGTCTTTTAAGAAGGGCGTGGCCGGACGATATTTTTAACCCCTAAGAGATACCAGCGATAACAACCAAATGAACATCATTATTATGAACATAAAATTGAACGGTCGAAACGCTTTTGTTGGGCGAATTTGTTCCAGGTTGAGAACAAGATAATAAGCGATGGGCTCTTTTGATACCCAAAGAGAGACCAGGAAATGCTAAAGCTTTAAACTTCAATTTTAATACCCTAAAAAATACCAAATCACTGATTTTTACCCTAAGAGATACGACGAGCTCAGTAGTATAATGGTTAAAAGTGGGCATAGGAGTGCGGAAGGTCTACGGCGGCTTCAAATCCATTTATTGATCAAAGACGTTTTTCCACCAAATTAAAAATCGCTACTTAATATATTTCTAAAAAAAATTCTCGGTGTCCATACATCAATGACCTAAGTGAATATGGGACGAGATATATATATATTATAAATTCAAGGGGTTTATAAATAAATAAATAAATGAATAAATAAATAAATAAATACATACATAAATAAATAAATACATAAATAAATAAACAAATAAATAAATAAATAAATAAATATCTAGACATATTTTTACTCCTCCGTATATACTGGGTTGACAGGTTTGGGCATGAAAGCGTGAAAGTTTTGATTATTCTCGATTATTCTCGAACCTTTGAACCTTTGAAGTTATTAAGCTCTAAAATAGTTCTTGAATGAATGAATTTCATAAAGTCGCTTAAACCAAACTCAATGAAAACAAAAACTCTGAAAGTTACTTTCGTTCATCAATTAAACTGAACATACCTTTATTTTGTTGACTAATAACATCAATTAGGCATTGAACAAAAAACTTTTCCACTAACAGTACTTGCTGTATCTCTCTGATGAATGATGATGGTTCCGTCTGTACAAAGCAGCACTCAAATGACTGTAAGTTCAACCTGGAATACAGTACATTTCTTCAAGAAGTCCTTATTTTGTCCAATTACTTGCTATGTTCTGTCAAAAGTTACTTGTATTCTTTAAAAGCTACAGGATGAACTCTTTTTGGACCTCGTTTCCAACTTGACTTGAGACGGCTATCAAGACACTTGTTTTGAATGCAGATGAAAACTCCGCCGGCTCTGTTTACTTGGCAAAGGCTCGCAAATTTTCTTCGTACTTCATTTAGCCAAGAACTTTGCAGTTCCAGTTTTCCAAAAGACGTAGTTTGTCTTATGGTCAACAGATTTTAACAGAAAACAGACGAATTTAATGGGATGTCAGAACGTGACTACGTACCTGTCAGAAAACTTGTTTAACCAGTTTTATTTGTGCGCATTTGCCAATTAAAAATCGTCTTGCTGGTCACGTTGAGTCACGCAACGTCAGGCGACAATAAAATGGCTTCAGAAAAATTCCCCCTTTAGGTTAAGTTCAGTTGGATAGTAAATAACTTAAGAGGGGATATTTTTCAAGTTCGAGCAGTGAACGACAAAAACTCCTGAGTTGAAGAATAGCTGTTGTGCAAAACTAAAATCATTTCTGTCAGAAAGTTTAAGTTGTTTGTAAGTAGTTTTGGCCGATGAAAGTTGAATCAAAGTGTTAATCCAAAGCGAAAATTTTGATTCAAAATGAGGTTTAATTTAGGCCTTCATTTGCTCATTTTCTGTATGTTTTCTTTATATTCAGCTTGAAAAAGCTTAATCCCAACACAACTTCAAGAAAAAGTCTTTGTACAATTCAAACATCCGTTTTAAACAGGTATTTTATCTTGGTACATCAGCTTTTAACCGGCGATAGGAAAGGGATTTGAGTGTTAATCCACAACGAAAATTTGGATTAAAGCTCGCACGAAGATCTAGTTTTTGGAGCTTTTCGCCATTATTACTCGTCATTGAAAAAAATCTCCTCTTAATACACAGTTTTGTGTATAGTATGGCTGGATATTTTACTCGTCCACTTCTTTTTGGCTCGCCAAAGGCTCACCAAAATACTGCGTGACTCGTAAAATATCCAGCCATACTACACACAAAACTGTCTAACATATATGCCTAATATAGTTATATATATGTTAATGAATTCTAACAGCTGACAATTCAACTGCAATAATGCCGTTAGATATATGTCAGAATTAAAATTAAATTTTCTGCAAATTTGCAATATTTTCAAGTAAATTTCTAACGGTTAGAAAGTAAATTTTCTAGTATAATTCTAATAACTAGAAATTTGCCTTGAATGTACGACAGGAATTTCCTACAATTCACAAGGATAAACGATCATTTGAGAACTGCCAAGTTACGTTTTGCATACATCGTTCACGCAGCTATTTACGTTCCGTAAGTGTTTTGAGTTGGAGTAAAACGAGAAAAACTCCAAAATAGCTCAACAATTAGAATGAGATCTTCAGTTCATCAAATACCTATATTTAACAAATAGAACAGCTTTTTTCTGTGTACGTTCAGTAGTACAGCACTTAGGAAGTACCGAGAGCACTCAAGAAGTGTAGAGAGCACTCGCCTACGGCTTGTACTCTCTTTACACTTCTTGAGTGCTCTCGTCACTTCCTGCGTGCTGTATTACTGAACGGAGCACAGCAAAAGCTGTTCTGTTTGTTAGATATAGGTATTTGCACAAACAGATGACCTAGACTACGAGCAGTTCCCTAGCTTTCCCCTCCAGAATCAGTAAAAACGGCTTGTGCTTCGAAAATACCTGCATTGCCGCTCGTCCACGTATTCTAAAAACTCGTCTTTATTGAATTTGGAGGGAAAAGCGGGACTTCTCGCAGTCAGTACAGATGAAATCATCAAACCAACAAGCTGAGACCGAAATGGCGTCTGGGTCAAGTAGTATTAATTTGATTTTCATCTATTTTATCTATAAATGCGCTGCATAGCTTTTTTTAGTTTGCCTAAAGTTTTTGAAAGGAAAGTTTTTTAGTTTTTTAGACAAAATTTGCCTAAGTGGCAGGTGTTTGTCCACGCTCACGCGCTTCTTTAAAATTATCTAATCAACAACAACAAAAACAACGGCAACAAAAACAAAACATTCATCAATTCTTACAACAAAAGAGCAAATTTGTACATTTCTACAATTTACATTGTTTTTACAATATTTACTTAACAAATAGATTAGAGTACAGACGCACGGAAAAATGGAATCTATCTGTTTTATATAATATTTATCGAAACATTCCAACCAATCAGAGCGCGCGTAAGATTCGATGGCGCCATCTATGTGTGTGTACTCTAATCACACATGGTTGTTCGACCAATCAGAGCGCGCGTAATATGCCAATTATTATATAAAATATTTTTGTACATTTACATTTTTATGAAAGACAAATAAATAACTAAATGAATAATTTTCTACAGCAGATCCACGTAATGGATATTGTTCTGCTGGCACTTACTCTCACTACCTCTACATTAAATATTTAGCATACATCGCTCAACTCACGTTGGTTTTTGCTGAGGGAGGAAAAACCGGAGAACCCGGAAAAAAATACCCTCGTGGCATGGTAGAGTACAACACATCAAACAAACTCAATTCACATATGATTCAATGCCCGAGCCGGGACTCGAACCTGGACTACAGCGGTGAAAGGCCGGTGCTCTCACCACTCGGCCAACCATTTATTATCATCTATTATTTTTTACCTATATTAAAGGCAAGTCGAAATGAACGTTTTTACACGAATATTAAGAATATTTTTTGATATTTTTATATACATATATTTTATACAAGTGCACTTATCAACAGATAAGTCGATGTTCATTTCGGTCTGCGCTTCTATGTACAATTATTTTGAAAGAGTCAGTGAAGGTTTGCACAATTGCTGGGGTGCATCCATACCTTTGGGAATCCAAAGACAATGAAGCGGTAGCCATGTTGGATGACCAAACAATAAACTTTAATGAGAAATGTTTTGTTGAAGGTCAACCAAGATGGCTGCCGTGACGTCACATGCACCCCAAGAATTAGATATATACACGTATTTTAATTTCAAAAATTGTTGTCGCAAGTCAAGCTACAAGCGTCGAGCCAAGACCGAAATGAATGCTGGTTTTATGATGGTAATGTATTCAGATCACACTTGTTTCTATAGAACTAATTACAAAATATGGTCATTTTCACGTGCTTGTTACTATTCTATTGATAACAAGTGTGATTTGAATACATTACCACCATAAAACCAGCTTTCATTTCGGTCTTGGCTTGACTCATGTTGCTTGACTTGCAACAACGATTTTTAAAATAAGTGTATATATGTTTTTGCACAAACATTGACCCTTTCAAAGTCATCGAACCTAAAAGCTCAGACCAAAATAGCTTCTGGGTACACTAGTAACATGCAGATTTTCATGTGTTTTAACCTCTGACTTCACGTCTTTGGAATACTAATAATTTGTCTCAGTCACTATTTGAAACGCCCACGTGCACGTGCTTCGTTAAGAACATCAACAGCTTTTCCAATGTTCATTTCGGTTTCAGCCTCCATGTTTTAATTTGTCAATGTTTGTGCAAATATCCTGTATATACATTATTCTATTCCTATAACCATTTGATACCGAGTAACCGAATAAACTTTTTTTGTTCAAAATTAAAATGGTTCTATCAATCTTTGTTTTATGTATTTTCCTGTCGAATGACCAAAAATAAGAAAGACTTGATCTTCTTTATGATTTATTAGGCAAATAATTTACGACAATTCGTGCATGGATTTAGTCATGCAAACTCTTCAGTCGTCTAGTACGTAGTTTCCAAGGATATTTTACTTTTAACATGAGAAAAGCAGCTATTTCTTTTGTGTTTGCTTGTGCAATCCAAATACTACATGCAAAACTAACAAAGAGTTATGATAAATCGACGTTTCTGGATAAAACGAATACAAATGTGAAGTTCTCGTGGAAATACGACGTTAATAATGACATGTTGTTCATTGGTCTCGAGGTGAAGGCAACTGGATGGGTTGGTTGTGGATTTGCTCACAGAATCTTTGAGATGAAAGACTACGATGTCATTGTTGGGAGAGTGGACCGTGCCGGAAGGGGAATCTTTTCGGTAAGCCTGCTTTTATAGTGCAAAACACCTGTTTAAGCTGTGTAAGCGGTTGTTATTTATTAGTACTGACTTGCGAATATGAATAAGTGCCTCAGGTTGTTTTCACTTTTATTCTTCAAAGGAGTAAGGAATAAGGCTACGAAGTTTCGTTAACTTTACAGAATTCGTTCGTTTGCCTTAAAGCACTTCTTGAAACTGTTATAAGGATATTTCACCTCACTTCAAGTAGTCCAAAATATCGTACAGATCGAGCTATACTGAGTCGTCATTAGCTCGTCATTTTTTGTTGTTGTTATTGTTGTTGTTGTTGTTGTTTTTGGCGTCAAAAAAGTTTTGATGTTTTACCAAATACTCTTCATATTACGATTTAGATCAGGAGTTGGACAAAGGTTTCGAGTTAAGACAAGTCTCGATTAATTATCCGATTTCCTTTTAGTGCAAAATTCCATCAAATTTCTATTATGAAAATCCTATTCCACGGAATATTAAAAGCCCATCATTTTTATTATTTAGTTATGGTTAGATGAGATCTTGCAACACAAAAAAAAGTGTCTTAAAACGGAGTTCCAATGACATGTCATCCATAAGTTGAGTTTAGTCTAAAACCCAAGACATTCTAATCTGGCAAATATTAAAAGCCTTAGGCTAATAGCGATATTCAGGGAAATGAATAACGAAACAAGAAAATCGACGACGTCGCTACGTTTTCTCAATGATAGTTTTAGTTTAAATTTCATGTAACCGAGAGTTGAAACGATTTTATGCATTAATATTAGCGAACATCATCAATATTTTTAATTATAAATCCGGTTAATAATGACCATTTGTTATTGTGACATGGTTAATGATGCAGCTAATTTTGTAACGTTTTATTTCCGTATGGACGCGTCTTCAGTCTCGTCTGTTACCATATTGACGAAGCAAATCACTTTAGCACCAAGGCACACTAAACAATTTCCGCCCGCTTATGAAGCTTCACTAGTTGATGAGTTGTTCTGTTTTTATAATGGGCCTATGGGCCAATTATATCTGTTTTCATCGACTTAGGCATGATCGGAATTTTTTAGGTTAGGGTGAATTGCTAAATTGCAATTAGATTGAGTCCCCCTGTAGGCGGAAGAAATAAACGAATCGAAAGTGGCTTAGGATATGAGAAGTAAGGTGATTGCATGCCTTTGCATGGAAAATTTGACCAGAGGAAATGTAAGTGATGGATATGAAAACATACAAATTGCTTTCTAAACACTAAATAATTTCAAGATATCGATCTCACATCTATTTTGCAACTATTTTTTTAATTACTAATTCCTGTTCACCTGGCTTACCGAATGCACCTTTTACTTTATTCCATGCAAAAATTATGAGATAAATTGGTGAAACATCGAGGAGAACAGATTATTGATTTGAAGATCTCTGTATCTTGCATTGTCATGGTCTATCAGCTGAGAACTTGAATCGTTCAGCCAAGTACTGAATCCACTGCCGTCCTGTCTGTGTTCTTGGACGATCGAAAAACATTATAACATCTGGTAAAATATCACCACTAAGATCGAGAAATCCGTATTAATGATGAAAAGAAATCTTGCGATGCTGATAGTTAAAAAAACTCAAACAAAAAACATTCTTGTGTCGGCCATATTGATCACTCTCAATCCCTCGCGACGATTCGCGACCACAGGAACCCTCGTTTTCATGACTAAAGGTATTTGGGTGATCTCTAGTATGGATCAGTTATTTGAGCTGTCGACGTCAACGATAGATAGGATCTCAGGATTAAAACGTAAACCTATAGTCGTGCTACCACAGGTAGCCCGACTAATTATTGAGTTTACTCTAGGTAATTTCTTCGTTTCATTTGCATATAAAATGAGAAAGTATTTATCTGTCATTGATAATTGATAAGTTTGTCTGATCTTTAATTCTATATTACGGGAATAAGCAAAGGCAAATACATGTATAGAATTTTGAGCAGTATGTAGTATTAGTTTATCTGATGACAATAACCAAACGCTTTTCAAAACGTTGTGTAATAGTCCTTCAATTATACCGAAGATAATGTTATATGTGGCTGTACCTCATGAATAGGTATGAGAGATAATTCCCCTCATTATGATGCATGAGGAAAAATTAGATATTTTTTTACTATTACATGCATTGACCAGGGAAAATTAGCTCTTGCTCCTCCTCATTCTATTCTGACATGAAGGAAAGTGTTAAAGATGCAACATCCCTCCTGAAGCAATAGATCCCCAGTTGGGCATGGTATTACTAAAATGAAATCTTATTAGCAATAATATTATCATAATATTTCAAAGGATCGACATACTATCGGATACCAAGAACCATGGGTGGACTTACAACAGGACTATAACATGACGTACTACGAAGAAGTGAATGGTACAACCACCTTTGAGTTTCACAGAAAACGTTTGACTAATGATTCAAAAGACATCGATATTAAGGTAAATGTACTATTTAATCTGTTTGTATATCTAACTAATTTTTAGGGCCAAACAGTTCTTACTTTAACAGAATAGTGGATTGTCACCACTTAGACATATGCACTTATTTTTCAAAACAAGAACATGTCAGGCAAACGGCCTCAAGCCTACGCGAATCTCCCGAGAGGGAGTATGGGTTGAAATTGCTAAAACTATAAAAGTACATGAATACCAACACAGCATTTCACACCTACCTTGTGCTTTGTCCAAATAAAGCAAAGAACTTCATTTGTTGATGTTAAGACCAAGAGTCCATAATGCTAAAAAAGCAAAACTGGTATTCATGTCTGCAAGATGTGCTTGGCGCTTAAGGTTATTATTAGTAAGAGGAAGTTGTCGCAATCGCGCGCGCAAACAATGAAACATTCCCGGAGGCGAAACGTTGTCTCAGCGCGCGCACAAAAATCAAATTCGGTTGTTTGAGTGCCTTGCGCGCGCGATATGGCGTCAACTTCCTGTTACTTATAAAGATAACCTTAAGGTAGCTCACCGTTCACAAAGGTATGAGGTAGTCAATGAACTGTTTATCTTGTCTTTCAACAGCTTGGTCCAATGTGGGTGGTTTATGCCTATCACTCCACTGCTGACTATCCATTCCCTTATAAAAGCCAACATGATCATCAAGGCTACAAACAGGTCGTTATCCTACCCTTGGACACACCGTTACCTAGCAACATATCATCTCTATCGACGTCCAGTTCTTCTCAAATGTCAAGTCCATTCACACCATCAGTGACATCTCCATCACCATCAGTTACATCATCATTACTTCCAGTAGCATCTCCATCACCACCACCACCAATGATGCCTTCATCATCATTAGCAGTATCACCAGCAGTATCTCCATCATCACCGTCATCATCATCATCATCATCATCATCCTCTCCATCATCAAGTCTACAGGGAATGTCATCATCACAATTGCTGGTATCATCACCGACACCATCACCTTTAGAGCCATCGGCATCTTCCATAACGACATCACGTCTATCGACACCAATGGACCTGCTAATGACTCCAACACTGGCCTCTTCGCTTGCAATATCATCATCACCGTCCAAAATGGCGTCACCATCACCATCGATTTCTATTTCACTTGGTAAGCTCTTACTAAACAAAATTTATCATAACAATGATTTTTTCGTACGAGAAGTACATTTTAGGACATGATTCTTTGAACCCCTTTTCGCAGTGGTGTCCAAAACAAGTTTAGTATCAAAGACCTCGTCTATAACTCAGGGTAAAATTCAAAATCAAATCTCACTTAACTTAGACTTTAAAGATGCTAATATTTTCTGTTATCTTTTAGTTCTGCCTGATATCCTCGATTATGATAATTTCGGTAGGTATTATTGATCAATTCGAAGGAGTAACCTAGACAACTCCTTCCATGTCATCATGCAAGGCAAACTCCCATGGTTACAGAGCTTTACATTATTATGATACAAGCTAACCAAAGGTCATGATGAAGGACTTGCTGTTCCTCATTAACCACAGAGTATAAGCATAAGCAACATACACAGACTCGTTAATGTACTGTTCATTAGCAGTGCTTGTCTTTTTCACTAGTGACATAAGCACAAGCATAAGCAACATACACAGACTCAGTAATGTACTGCACATTAGCAGTGCTTGTCTTTTCACTAGTGACATAAGCACAAGCAACATACACAGACTCAGTAATGTACTGCACATTAGCAGTGCTTGTCTTTTCACTAGTGACATAAGTACAATCAATATACAGACTCAGTAATGTACTGCTCATTAGCAGTGCTTGTCTTTTCACTAGTGACATAAGCATAAGCACAAGCAACATACACAGACTCGTTAATGTGCTGCTCATTAGCAGTGCTTGTCTTGTCACTACTGACATAAGCATATTGGTATTTGACGAAAGCATTTTTCCTCAGCGAGAAATCATGCAGTGAAATCAATAGCCTGAAAATTTTGCACAAAAATGGCATAGCAAGATTAACACTTTTGTGTTTTGTTGTGCTCTTTAGTCAAAGTTAATCTTCGTGTTAAAGTCGTTGGTGTTGAATACGAAGTGATTCGAGAACCACAAAGCCCTAAATTCCTTGAATTCAAGGAAAACTTTGAGAAGAATGTAAGTGAAATATGGACATTATAAATTTAAAGAGTACCTAAGGCCACGTTTACATTAGAACATTTCATTGAGTAGGAAAATAATTAATAATGACGAATTTTATACAGGATATTTCACCCATCAGTGTAAAACACTGTTGTCCTTGGGGTCCTGTAATATCACATATCTTGGTTCGGAAAGCTGTCCCTGTTATCCGTCACTCCGTGTGTTATCCGTTGTCCTGTGTATGCTTTCTACATCTAAAATACAATTTTACCGACAAAACAACAAAACGGGATAATATGATCGAATCAACTGTTTGTTGTTGTGGAAGTTGAGGAATCATCGGTAAAATCTTTACGTCAGTGTAAACGGTAATTTTGTGTGGTACTTTCTTATACAGGTGGCAAAGCGACAAAAAGTTTGGAAAGTCAGAGTAACTGCGATAAGGTATCGTAAACAGAGGCCAATTTAATCAAGGAATTTACGAGAGCGGCTATCTTTAATTACAAAGATAAGATCAATAGCTACACTTGTCATTTTAAGCTTATAAATGTAACAATCTTCAAGGATAACCTGCCTGACCATCTTTCCTTGATATAGTATTTTGCCATCGAAAATATTTTACAATAAAAAGATCGCTTATGTCTTTGCACTGGGATTTAGAGAGATGAAGAGTACTCAAAAAGCGAGAGAAACATAGATACGTGCACGGTTTTATATTGAATTGCTTAATTAATGATAGCAAAATGTACATTTGTGGAAATTAAGTAAGTAGTTGCTGGCATTCATTATATGCTATATGTTGTACGTCATAGACTATGCGTGCTGCAACTGGAAACTTATGACAAAATATAGAGGGTCTGGATGGGGTTAACTGCCAACTGACCAATGGCCCAAAATTTAACTGACAACCGACAAATGCCTTAGAATTTAAATGGCAACTGACATTTGTGTAGCCTGCTTTTAACTGACAATTCAACAAAAATCTGAAAAAATAGTCGTTTTTCTCCATAACCCATCTCTCCCAGGGACAGTTGCATGTGACAACGTTCAAGTGGATGTCAAATTGCTGAATTTTGGTCGTAAAACTGGCTTAGAAAGAAAAAATGCCATGAGAAATAAAAAAAAGCCTTTGTTAATCATTAATTTCCATTTAACTGACAACTGAAAAAAGGCCAAAATTTAACTGACAACTGACATTTGCACACCCCCATCCAGACCCTCAATATAGACACCGTCGTACGGTTTTTATGTAAAAATTTAAGCAATTTTCTCACTCAATTATATAGTATTTGTCTAATAACGAATTTCTTTTCTTTTTTTCTTTTTTTTCTTTTGCGAAACTATTAGGAAAGGGAGTGTGATAGTAGACTATGAGGTCTTTATCAACACCACTTCACAGCAAGTGGCACGAAGTTTCATTAGTGACATGCAACAGGAAGTCAGCTCAGGAAAAATGGGGAATTTTTCTGTGGATCCTGATTATCCTATGGCAGCAGTGATAACAATAAAAGGTAATATAAATAAAGGTAAATTTATTTCCTAACATTTACTTCATTCCTCGGATCATATTATCCCGTTTTGTTGTTTTGTCGGTAAAATTGTATTTTAGAAAGCATACACAGGACAACGGATAACACACGGAGTGACGGATAACAGGGACAGCTTTCCGAACCAAGAGACGCGCCTCAGATACGAGATACGCCCAAGAAATATACACCTATTTCAATAAACATTGTCGTTATCAAGCCTACGCGACTCACCCGAAAGGGAGTATGGGAAGAAATCACTTAAGTTATAAAACCACAAAAATCCCACATGATTACTTAAATTCACCTTGCTCTGATCTTATACACAAAAGAACTTCACTTACTGATGCTAAAGTCATTACCAAAGCGGAAAAGAAAATAAAGTTTTGCAACTACCCATACTCCTTTTCGGTCTAGGACCGTCTAGTCGCGTGGGCTTGAGAGCTCTCACACGACAACCTTATTTGAAATAAGTGTATGTCCCAGACATATACAGACATACGTCCAACAACGAAACACAGATATATCCCCAAAACAGAAACGTACCCATAAACCGACACGTGGAATGTAACTTATACTACTTCAATCTGACTATGTGTAATTTTACTTAAGGCTATATAGGTGGCCCGTACACATTGATTTGTTTGTTGGGCATGAATTTCAATCGCGTCTTTTTACATCAAAACCTTGTCCGATTTCTGCAGCCATTTATCTACAAGCCTTGAAATTTGTACCGGTAATTATTTTTCTGCAAATTAGATCAAATAATTCGAGATATCAGACGATTTTTTAAAATGGCTTTATGAAAAAAATTAGTCATAAATCCAAAATTCTAAGACGAATTTTTTTCCTATTTCTTTTTTGTTTGTTTGTTTGTTTGTTTGTTTGTTTGTTTGTTTGTTTGTTTGTTTGTTTGTTTGTTTGTTTGTTTGTTTGTTTGTTTGTTTGTTTGTTTTGTTTTGTTTTGTTTTTTTCTATTTCTTTGGACTCCTTCAAGACTAGTGTCAAGACTCATTTATTTAAACTCGCCTACAATTTATAATTTAATTTTTAATTTTTATACAGCGCCTAGAACTGACTTATTATTATTATTATTATTATTATTATTTATTATCATTTCGTTAATCAAGTAGAAAGTCATAGAGGATAGAGGACTACATCACCATGTATCGCACCAATTTAATCCTTAGAAGTTGCGATACAAATTTGCGCTGCCTGTTACGAAGCAAAATTATGTAGTCAAAACTACCGCCAAAATCTCAACAATATTTCAAAAACAGCGAGAACCATATCTGCTATAAGAAAGACAAATACCTATTGTAACTTGTGAACAAAATATGGAGACATGAGAAGCTAAACGCCAATGTTATCCTCAAGCAAACTTGGGGAATAATTTTTGTGACCACGAGGTGAACATTGCCAATTTGTATTACTTGGACTTCTACAAATTCTATCGAATTGTTTCCTGAAATTTTCTAGATATAGGACAGAACAAGATGTTAACATACCTGTTGCCAAGTGCCGTTGTCTTTGCTGCACTAGGTATAATTCAGTAAGCTTCAAAAGTAAGCAACTACATCGAGCTGCCAAGTAAAACCCTCATGGTTTGTTAATTTATTCAAAACAGCACTCAGTTACTATTTGTTGCAAAATTCCGCACGGGATCTAGACTTTTGGGAATAAAGACAGTAGTTCTCTGAATCCAATTGCTTCAGAATTCTGAGTCTAAAACCCGTGTGGAATTTTGCAACAGATAGTAAGGTGTTTGTTTGTTCTTCATATAAATGCATTTAGACCTTGATTATCTTTTTGCAGTTGGATCGACGCTTCAGCCACTGAAAGTCAAAGAAGATAAAGAGAGTAAGGCAATCGCTTTAAATTATGGTACCGTATTGCTACTATTTAATCATGTTGCCCGTCACTAATTCCAGGTGAATATCTAGTTGCTATTATCGTCCTTGGCTGTGCAGTTGGTTTACTGCTCATCGCCGTTGTTATTCTTGTTTGCCAAAGAAAACGTGAGTACAACTTATCAGAGAAAATATATATTGCCTTTTTTATAAAATAAGCTTGTTATTTTTTCTTTTTATATTAGGTATTCAACGATCTCACAGTTTTACTTTAAAGCATGTCAGCCATACCAATCATAATGCTGATGACTCATGAGCTACGATTTGCATGTGATTAGCGTCAGTAGCTATAAGCTATAATATACACCTAATCTAAAAAACGTTGTCGCAACAAGTCCAAAGTGTACACTCCAAGACCGCAAAGGATTTTGGCAGTTTTTCTTTAAACTAATCTATTCACTACTGTCTTTCCTTGTCTGATGTTTCTTTGGTGAGCATTTTAAGCATTCCAGCAAGTGTTATGAGCAATTAAGCCTTTTGTATTCATGTTTTATGCAACCCAAACATGCTATGATTACATTAATTACTAGAAAACTACCAAGATCCTTTGCAGTCTTGGACAGTGGACTTAATGCGACAAGGTTTTTTGAAATAGGTATATATATATATAGCGCATAAAGATCAGTGGCTAAAAGCGATGTTGTTTTTAAAAGTCGTGGTTAACAAATGGAAATGTATATACACAGTCGGCAACCCTGGCAAAAGTGTCTATAACGTCTACGAGATTAGTATATATTTTGAATCTTTGTGTGTTGAAAATTACTCAAATAAATTTCGTCAATCGGCCGTATATTTTCTGAGATATGAAGGTTTGAAATTTCCAAATGCAAATGAGATGACGTCATTAAGGGATTTTACCTAAATGCTTGTTAAGTTTCCAGCAAGTGCTCCTAGACTAAATAACCAAAATCTTTAATAAACCATATGATTCATTTATGGAAATTACTTGCAAATGTCAAAATTTAAGTAATTTGCACTGTAATGTTTTTGTGTAATATATTATCCCTTAAATGACGTTATCTCATTTGCATTTGGAAATTTTTAAAACCTTCATCTCAGAAAATATTCGGCCGATAGACAAAATTTATTTGAAGAGTAATTTTCAACACAAAAAGATTCAAAATATCTCGTAGACGTCATAGGCACCTTAATAACCGTTGTGGAGAAAGGGCCGTTGTACAGAGGTTTCAATAAAAAGTGAATGTTTGGATCGATCAGACCGCCGATAGGACAAAGGATGTTGGCCATTGTGGAGGGTTGGCCGTTGTACAGAGGTTTCAATATAAATGTATATATGGATCACATCAATGGCAGGGACAAAAGATGCTGACCGTAACTGACGACAGAGCTTCAAAAACGACTGTTCCGTTAATAAAGGGTAGGGGGGAAAACAGTAAATCACTGATCGATATTGCAAGGAAACCAGTACAATCCAGTATGGCGGCCGATGAACGTGAAAAAGAGTGATCTCACTTTTTGAAGCTCTTGGTAGTGTCGCTTGTCCCACACATTTTTAGGCCTCGTGTGCAGGCGTTTTTAGTCTCGATTCAGTAATTTTTTTGTGACGAGGGAAATTTACTGGATTGAAACTAAAAACGCCTGCGTAGGAGGCTAACAGACTTGATGTAGATGTCATATGAAAATGAACAAGGGAAAGAAATAGCGTTGCCTATTATTTTAAATTATTTTTAGCGTCCCGTCTTCCCTGCCGTCGTCGCTGTGGTTGCTTAAGGTCCCTAATAAAAACACGAGGTTACGGCTCGTGAATTTGTAACCTTTTTTCGTGTTCTCCCAACATCCAGCATGGTTTATTTCGCCAAGAAACCACGGAAAACTGTCGTTTATTGCTTAAATAAAAAAAGAACAATTTATTTAGCGCGACAGCCTATAAATCCCTAGTGGCCGAGTGCGTTCATATTCTAAGACTGCGCCCTCGTGGCCTTCTTTCTAGTGTTCTAGTGTTCTAGTGTTCTAGTGTTCTAGTGTTCTAGTGTTCTAGTTTCTAGTTTCTAGTTCTAGTGTTCTAGTGTTCTAGTGTTCATTCTCTAACCCTTACAAAAGTAGCAGCGTTAAGGTTTGTGCTCGATAAGTGATGATTCCGTTTATTCCGTGCCTTCGTCTATTTGTTTTCATGTTGCTATGCGTACTGTCTTCCCATGAGGCCCTGTGTATGCAGTGTGATGAAACATTAACCCAGCATTGGAAGGACACCGATTTAGGAAGAGGTCGTGGATGTTCCAGGTGTCTACACCACATGGCCGCCTTCAAAGGAAAAGCACATTAAAATAAAGTACTTTTGGATAAATTAAAAGGTCTGTCAGTCTCATTTTACTATATTTTCATATACTTTACAACTACATGCTGTAAGGCTGTATCAACAAATACTAACAAGTGGATAGAAACGTGTTTTCTTAATTAAGAATCCTCTGAAAATCTGCCCCCCGATTCCCAAAGCGTGGGTAAACGTACGACTCGTAAATCTGACACATTTTTTCCCCAGGATTTATATGTAGCACTATTTCCAACATTTCAAAAGGTACTTCCTCGTGCAAATTCCTTTTTATCGCCTTTCTTGTGCAATTCCCTTTATTCATATATAAGAATAAGAATAAGAATAACTTTATTAAAGTCTCGAGTCTTCAACTTTTGCAAATGTACAAAATCTAATCGGGGAGTTTGCAATACAATCTTGGTTGCAAATACTTTTATGTTGATTAGTCGTGCCCTGTACGCAAGCTTTGGAAATGGGGGACAGTTCTTGTATTTTCGAAAGTACTTTCGAAAGCTCTTTGTTTTTAAAAGTCGATATATCTTAATTTACAATGAATTTATAGTCAAAGTCTATACATGGGAAGTAGTGATAGGGGATGGGTAAACATTTGTTTATATAGAACAAAGAACCCACTTTGTAGCTAGCCGACATGTTCACTACCATCTTTATCATTTATAGTGAACTTCGTGAATACAGTTCATATAGCCACGAAGACAGATTCAACGTCACCAATAAATGAGAAACTTGAGAAATGAGAGAATTAAGAGTAAGAGAGGAATTTTTTTAGCACAATAAGAATATTTGATAAAATGAAAAAGAGAAGAAACAGAAAAATATATGTTTGAGGAAGAGCGTTTTCAGTCTCACTTGTGAGACACACACATATTCCCCCTACATTAGATATCTACATACTGTACCTGCAAATCTGACACTGCACTTGAAACATGGAGGAAGAAGAGGGGAAAAAACGAAGAGGAGGAGGAGAACGGGGAAAAGGGAAAGATGAGAGGGAGGAAGAAGAATGTCATGAAGAAGACTGGAAGAAGAGGAACAAGAAGCAAAATTAACATTGATACAGAATGACCACAACAAAAGGATTGTCGTCTTTACAAGTTCTAGACATTTTAACAGGTATTAGTATAGCTGCGCTAAAAACCTCACGTGGCAAACCTTTTTCGCGCGTCCTTCTTCACAATAGTGCAAATTTAAGGTATAAATGCGCTATTTGTATATTCTTAAGATTGTTGGAAGCGGTTTTTTGTCACATTTAACACCTAGCCATACAAATCGCGTAAAGTCAACTTTCTTATTTACTCTAACATGTCCTACATAGTATTTAAATACTAGGATATGTTATTCATAATTATCTTGACGGGCTAATATTATGTTGTAGACGAACCAATATTAGAGATTTCTCTGAGGTAAGTTTTTCTCCAAAATAATTCTACGATAACCTTTTAAGATTCCTTTTCAAATTTTTATCAAAAAGTCACCTTGGGTAAATATTACATTATCATCTAAGCAAAGATACTTTGATCCACAATGAAACCCAAAGTAGTGATAGTCCAGACTGTTTCATCTGCAGATACTGAATTGTGGAAATAAGCATTTTTTGTATTATAAAAGCTAATGTACAAAAATTGATAAGAATATATAACCCTAGGATTTAAGTCAATGCTTTGGGTTTTTTAAATCAAAAGTCTATGGCGTTTCATATTTCTGGTTATTATTTCAAGTGGTCATCAAACATTCAAACTACTAGCTAAATATCCGGCTTACAGTGAGATGAACAACATTTCAAAGTATCTTCATCGTCTGCTTTTGTGTTTCTTATATCAAATTTTAAGTAAAGAAATTCTTGAAAAGATGTGCAGGTTGGAATTGATTGTCTTTGGTATTTTTCTTGCTGAGACTCATAGATTGAAATCAAGTAAGGGAGCAAAGACAGCGTAGTTGATTAGGGTTGATCCATGATTTATCAGTCTAATTTCATTCCGATATCAAATTTTCTTTAAAAATGAAGTGATTTTCTTTGGGAAAGGTGATGTTTTCCAGTAATCTATCCACAGAAGGCTTTTTGCATCAACTGGTCAAACGATCGATACAAGATCCGCCATACTGGACATCAAAATCTGAATCAAAGACAAGTCAATCGTGTCTTGCAGTGGCGGGTTTGTGTACCATGTATCTGGTTGATGCAAAGAGGTTATTAGAGTAGATTTCGTATGACAGTGAAAACGGCACCGCACGGTCACGGCACGGTTAAGGCAGGAATCTCGAATGTTTTTGTAGACAACACGGCACTGACACGATCACGGCACGGCCACGGCACGGCGCGGTCCGTTTCACACTCATACGAAATCTGCTCTAATGAAACTGAGTTTCATATGTTATCAAAATGTTATTTATATTTTTGAAGGTCATGAAGTATTGTCTTGTATGTCTTACTCTAACCCTCGTCCTGTTTAACGCAAACAGTCAACTCCATGGACCGTCAATGCTTGGACATGGTCACAAGATTGACGAATACTCTGGAGCGGCCATTGACTACCACCTTTGTGGAGACCAAATTTACATGGTGTTTTCACAACTTTGTTTTATCGATTACGATACCACTGGTGAGTAAGGTATACAGTGTGGTTTGACTTTTCCGACTAAAATTCTCTACCAACTGTTCTTTGCATTAGGATATCTTTTCCAGTTTCTTTACACTAGGTTAAATTCTTTTCTTCTTCTTCTTCTTGGTCTTCTTTTTCTATTCAAACATATTGATTAATCGATAAATATTAACCCCCAAGAGCGTGATACTCATCGAAGGGGTCTATGTCTACTCCTACGTATGTAAATGTTTATATCTAGTCTAGACTCAGGACTCGTTTTTGCCCGCTCCGCGAGGCAAAACACAGACCAGAAGAACTTGCATGCGCATGCTTTACATGCACCAATAAGAAAGGTGGTTTAAAAAGGACATTTCATTTCACTCATTTACGGGCTGTAGGAGAACCTTAGTTTCGTGACGGGCTTGCTTGTTGTTGAACAAAATAGTTTACTACCTACACATTTTGGTGTCGCTTTCTTTACTGTATTGATTATATAACTAAATATCTTATAAAGTATAATCTACCTCCTTTTCCTTCGATATTAAAATTGGCCTCTTGTTGATATTCGTGTTGGTTCACAGTTTTATTAATTTCGACCTATTACCCTTTTCCTTAGTCCAGACCCAGGCCTCATTTTACCCCGCTATGCTTCAGTAAAACAGAGTCCAGAAGAACTTGCATGCGCATGCGCTACATGGACCAATCAGACATCATAAAATTTTGGTGTACCTGGTTACAAACCTATCGTTGAAGTTTATCTAAACTGAATTAGCTATATGGAGCTCATTTTGAAAACGAATTCATCGAAGCAGTTAAGTACGCCTTCACTTGTACGAAGCACACGTTTTTACCGAAATTGGAGCAAATCCAAGCCCTGCATGACTTTGTCAAAAGGCCTTGTAACCAGGTCACACCAAAATTTTACAGTGTCTGATTGGTTCATGTAACGCATACGCATGCAAGTTCTTCTGGACTCTGTTTTACCAAAGCGGAGCGGGGTAAGAAGAGGCCTGGGTCTGGACTACTTTTCCTTTGAGTCGCGTAGGTTTTGGGCCTTTTGTCCGACAACGTTTTTGAAATAGGTGTATCAAAAAACACTAGTCGTTCAAAAATGGATGCAGGCCGGATCGCATGTATGTTTTTATCAAGATTATTCCGGAAATTTTGCTTCTACGATTTGGCTAGAACGCCCTCAAAATAATTGAATACTGATTTTCACAATTTAGAAATATCAATATTATTTTATATGACCAAACTGATTTGCTGAAATAAAGCCGGACATAATAACATTGAATTTTCGAGCATATTCTTCAAAAGACATGGCAGACATGTTGGCGGTCTTGACAAAAGAAAATCAACATTAAAACCATCAACATGTCTGCTACGTTTTTTGTCAGTTCAATTCGCTCTCCTGCATGGGAATGGTTGCAAACCGAGAATAGTTTATTTTGTTTCCTTCAACAAATCCCTCGATAAATCTTGTAGAGTTTTTGAACATTCGTTGCAATCGACGTCACCAATCTAGCTTAATACACTAAGTTATGAACAGGTTTTGAACTAAATATCATCACAAAGCATTACCACTTATCCACTGGTTCCGCAGACAAAGAATCGTATACTCAAGAGAATGGCACTTAACCTGAGGGAGTGCCGTGTACATGGCACTAGGATCATCCTAGCAGGCGAATCACCCTACCTGCTATACATTTACTGACTGCAATCTGTTTAGTAGGATGATCCTAGTACCCGAAGTGAAGACACAAAGTTCCATGTAAACAGAATGCAGTAAATGTATAGCATGCAGGATGATTCGCCTACTAGGATGATCCTAGTGCTAGGATGATCTTAGTGCCATGTAAACACCCCCTAAAATCGCGGAAAGAGGTCTACAAACAATGCGTGGGATTTTTCTAAAGAATTTGTGTTATAAATAACACATGAGCTTTTAATAGAGAATTTCGAACCAGGCCTGCTGAGAGTTATGACGTCTGTCTTGTTCACGCGTAAATGTTTTGTACTAAAACAAATGCAGGAAGTCAAGTTGATACAAATAATATAATACGAAAACATGAATTCATAGTTAAGACAAAATAAGAAACTTAAAGAATGTTAAATCTTTAACTTAAAGACACTGGGATTGACATAGTTCTCAATGAACACAGTTGGGCCAAGTACGAAAAATATTCCAAATAAAGAATAAATAGATCACCTGAGAAGGGATCAAGCTCTCAGCTTTAGACCCAATTTTGACTTTTAATTCTATATATTTATGCTGTCTATACTTTGTGGAGCTTCCTAAACACTGAGATAGTCAACAAAGGGAAAAACAAATGGAAAAAAGCACGCGCGCTAATTTTGTCACAAAGCGTGATCGCTTAAATGTTTACTGCTCGTCCACATTCGATGTGAGTTCTAAAATGTTCAAAAATACAAATACTTTGACAGCGAGATCACTCACTACCACCATGAGCTAAAAACCGTTACTAATCTAAATTTAAAAGAAGAAAAGAAAAGAAAAGAAAAAAGGGAGATTGCTCGTTCCAGATGTTTTCAAAACACAAACATAATCAGTTTATGTCGCGGACGTACCGCGGACAGTTAGGGTACGGAAAAAAATCGCATGAAGTATGAGTGCCAGGACTTTCAGTACGGTTACAATCCCACTACACTCTCTCTTCAATATAATGGGTCTCTAATACCGAAGAATAAAGAAAGAGTCTTTCCTGTAGTCTTGCCAATATATACTTGAGTCTATTGTCTGGATCATTCTAAGATGACACGGATGACGTCACAAATTGCTCATTCTTATTGGTTAGAATGTTTTGGAAAAATATTATTGAAGAACAGTACAGAGTTTGTTGTATTGAATATTTTAGTTGTTGTTGCATTAAAAATGTATTTTCCTTTTTTGAATTCTTTTTGCAAGCCAAAAAAGATGTCAGCACAGTTGCGAAGAAGAATGCCATACAGTTTCTTAAAAGTCGCCAGCTACGCTCAAAGCGATATGCTGGAATCTTTGGGAGCTATAATATTGTGGAAGAATGCTGCATCGAAGGATGTGCCCAAGAGGAAGTGTTAGAGTACTGTTGGTATTAAAAACATTGGTTACATGTCACTATATCTAGTCAATCACAAGAACTTTGGCCGTTTTGAAATAAACATTCATACTAGTTATACAGTGGAATATCGTGGTATATCCCACAAGTCACTTGTATCTTCTAGTATACTCACAAGCCTTTAGGCGAGTGTGTATATGAAGAAAATACAAGTGTCGATTGGGATATCCACGATACGCTACAAGAAACGATTGTATAACTATTTTAGAGACAGTTGAATACCGCTGAATATACAACGGATTTCCTGCTTTCTGATTGGCTATATTTTCTATGATGTGGGATAAATATAGATATAATATAGTATCGGGAAGTATCTGGAAGTACAAAAATGATGTTTTTTGACAATAACAAAAAGATGCTCTTACGATATTTACTTTACAATATATTTTCCTTAAAACCTTGTACAATATGCAAGTTTACACTGAAATCGCATTTTATTTAAAGTAAAAGAAATATATTTTATTCGTTGCCCTTAATATCTAGCATCTCATTACACCTATTTTCAAAATTACGCGACCGTTGCAGACAGCACTTGAAAGGCTGATTCTGATTTTAACAGTCGTCAAACAATTAAATTTCCAACGAATCAGTTTTTCATCAAACCAACCAAAATTGATACCAAAGTCTGAACCGTTTAAACGATATGCGAAGAAATTCAAGTTTGCTTTTTTTCGGAGTTTAGAAAGTTAAAATTTTGAAAATCGTAGTGTTGCATATTTGATAGACGCACGTTAAAACACTAGACGAGTCATCAAGACTTGTCGCGTGATTTTGAAAATGGGTGTAATAAGCGTATTGAAAACGGCCAACCTTCTTGAGATCTATTTAAGCTATACTTGTCAATCTTTTCAATTCATATACAACTTCATATCACGTCTGGCATACCCCATATAGCACTGTGAGCACTAATAAGCTGTACAAAACACCCACTCTAAATATATATCTTGATCTATGAATCAAAAGATATAGTCCATAAATAAAAATCCACCTAAAATATACATTCCTTATGACAAGAATGTCCAGTTCGGTCAAATAAGACGTGAAAAATCGCCCACTTCAGTATAGTTTATGGTCTATGAGTCACTATAAATTACCACTTGAATGATCGAAGTCTATTTTAAGCTCCACCAAGAGTCCGCACAGAATCTTAGAAACGATATTAGAATTATTTCACAGTAATGAACACTATATCCTATGTTGGAAACTTTGGGAATTGCTGATTGCCCATGAAATCTGCTAAAACCATCATTATGACTTTATTGTTTTCCCGAAATTCGACTGTTCCTGAATCACTTTTCTCAGGAAATTAGACTTTTCCTGTGAGTATTCAAGGAAATTTAGGAATGTTCAATTTTGTCTATTTGTATTGGTATTAATTCAGACAAACGCTATTACAAGGCTTTTACCCTGTAAATCCCCTTAAATTAATCTTTAAAGAGAAACTATAGTTTTAAAGCAAAGATGTAAAATTATTGTTAAAGATTGCAAAGTATGACAGGTATATGTTATTCAGTTGTAGACAACGTATACAAATAGTATGTTAATAAAATATTCATGATACTACTTATATTATCGTTTCCACATGTGTATATTTTGAAAATAAATTTCAGTAATTTGCAGCAACTGTTTGGATGAGTCTCTGTTGTTGTGGTGAGATTCTTCGTCTCATTGCATTGATTAGATTTTCTAACAATCGGCCTGACGAGATGTTTTAGAAATCTCTCAGAATTAAATTGAAAACCGCATCGGAAAAACCACAAAAACCAGAGCTCTCAAATCTGAAACAAAGCTGTAATGAAACTGATGATTTTATGATGTTCTTCATGAAGTACTTCATTTTGAACTGTATGGACCCATTTACTTAGCTAGCACAAACAGAGAAGCTTTTCAGCTTTTTGAAGTCTTTGACGTCGCCGACAATGAACTTCCGAAGTCTTTGTGAAGTTGGCGCAATCCGTCGTGAAAAAATTTTACAACTTCTTGTTTACACGTTTTACCGAGAAAATTTATAAGAAGTGTTATTGTAATATTTTTCTTTTTCTTTTTTTTTCTTTTCTTCTTTTTTTTTCTTCTTTTTTTCTTTTCTTTTTTTTTTTTTTTTCTGTTGTTGTTGTTGTTGTTGTTGATTTTCTTTTAAGATTGCTTGCGCAGTCTTGAATTGATAAGTTTCTCAAACCACGGAGCTTTAAATCTGATCAAGAGGTCTCTATCTTACTTCGAGTTCTAGTATAAAGGAAATTATCTTTCTTTCTTTCGCAACTTTTGACGTTCTTCACCTCATTCAAATCGCCATTCAGTCCCAGTATCTGCAATGACGACTATAAATGCAAATGAACCGATCATTAGAGATCACAAGAAGCCGATGTGACGTCCTGTACACAGGAGACGATTTTCACAGCCAAGTAAATTAGTAAATTATTCAACAATTAAAAACAAAAATAGCAAAAAAATTGGACGTAAAATATCTCGTCAAAAAGTGATTCGAACATTAAATTTTCTATGCTGATATCAGAGAATCTAAATAGGCCCAAAACATGATATCTATTCTTCTTTTTATCTATCTGGCTGTGGATTATTTCAAGATCTCATGATCGCGTGCAGGTCGGCAGTCTGATATTTAATAATCAGAAAGCTTCCTGCATTTGTTTTTATTATTCTTGTACTTTTTTTAAAAATCTGGCGTAAGAACTACTGAGAAAAAATGATCTCTTTGGAAAACACCTTTTGTAAACATCACTAGAGCGGAATTCTATTTGGCAACGAATCCAAAAAGCTAAATATTTCTTTGCATATAGCTGTGACTACAAAAAATAAAAACTTCTAGCTAAAACTCAGACAATGTTTGGATGACTTCGCTTAAGCTAGACCAAGCTATCCCATCAAATATAACTATTCATTTCATTTCTTGTATACCTTAAATATATCTAGAAAACTAATTTTCGAAAGATGGTCTATAAACAAGACTGAAACAACCTTTACCATACATTTATGTAGTTCAAATTCATAAAATTTCTGGAATCTGCTGTACAGTATATTGAAAAAGCATGTATGTTCGAATACTACCAATACTATACATAATATATCAGTAAAAAATACAAGAGTAAAAAAATACAACGTTGAACTAAATATATTAATAGCAAACAATATATAGAGTGGTTTTCCTTCGCTCGTGAAAGAATAGGCTAAGTAATAGTTAGTAGTAGACTCTGACAACTAATACAAACTAAATAGTCATTTTTCTTTCACGGGTAAAGAAAAGTTACTCTATCAATTCGGTTCTAGCAAATAGGACAGCGAAAAAGCTTCGTTTCCATTTGTTAGAAGCTTTAAATTTCAATTCAAGGTTTTTTCAAATGTACTATACATAAAAAGAATGCTTAGCTATGAACTAAACTGATATTTTTGAGAGAACAATAGTAATATTTACGGTTTGTTACTGACATAGGCAGTATTTTTTGTCTTATTATTGAAGCATTCCGAGATGATTATCAACTATGGAAATATTCATGATAAGCCTTTTGAAGCATGTTTATTCAAACTTCAATACAACTTTTGTTACAAATATACAAAATAACAAATAGTAGCAAAGTAGCAAATATATTGTTAATACGTTATAAAGTTGTTATGATATAGCGAGGGTGAATAACATCAACAATAACTTCTACAATTTGAAGTGCAAACACCTGCTCTGCAAAACTGCATCAATAGATGAGAGAAAAGCCCGATGGAATCTCCATTGTAAAAGACCTCAAGCAGAAAAGCTAATACTTCCGTTGGCTATTGAAAAGAAAGTAGAAAACTTATCTTTTGACTTAAAGTAATTGTCGGGCCAAGTTTTCATACAACACAATAAATACTATGTTACAATTAAACCTGTTTTTCTTTTGCCATGGCATAGTGTATACGTGTAACTGAGGTCAAAATGAGTAGACATTAGTATAAATTTGTGCAACTAAAAGTACCGATTACACAATCATTAATTCATACCTGAAAAAAATATGTTTTGATAAGTGCAAATTCATACAGTGAAAAATGCTCCCCTAAGAGCAGCCACAGCTTCGGTGATTCTTCAAGATATTAAAATTTCTTTAGTGTCACCGACGCCTACGCAAAAGACGACTGTGAGGGCATTTCTCCAGTAAAACATCTTCAGATCTTAACAATACTCTTTTAAAAGATTCTAAATATAAGATTACCAACTGAGATTTAGATCGACAATCCAATAAAACTGAGTTTTTTGAGCTACAATATAATTAGATTCCTGTGGGAGTTGATTTGGTGGGAATAAATGGACTAAGGTTTTGAAAAACGTACTGAATCAAGACAAGCTTCAACTTAGCGCACAGCTGCATAATAGTTAGGTGAGGCTTTGGAAAAATAGCTTCTATCACATGAACTTCACTAATAACCATTGCTGGGCCCTGTTTATTCAAAGAAACGAAAGTGCTTCTTGGTGTGTGAGTCTGGGAATTGCTCATTACAGCTAAGTTTATCCCAGCACCTCATAGAAATTGTATTTTCCGATAAAAATGCTCTCTGTTTTGTCACTAATCTGGACCAATAGAACAAAGCATTTTTATTCTCTTTTTTTTTTACCACTTTATAACGTATTACTTGGTGTTTGTTTTACTTATGTTTCTTACGATCTATAATCTCTTTATATTATTCTATTGTCTTTACTCTTACTATATTGTTTATATTGTTTCTTCTTTCGCTATATATATCCCAACTTCTCGAGGAGAGAAGGATTAGGTCCTCGAGATAAATATACTGTGCTAACTTGATCTACTCTAATATAACCGTCTTTTTGTGAAATTACTGATAATTACCAAATTGATTGGCATCTTCTCTTATTCCTGCTTACTTTATATGCTTCTTTTTAAATTCTGTACATGAGTGATATTTTCTGTAGTTCTAATAATTTTGATCACTGTAGAAAATAATTCACTTCAGTCCCACATTTCAAAGCTACCCGAAAGCACTTTTCCATATTTGAACAATTACCTAGCTGGAGGTCCTTTTATTAAGAGAGGTTCTACTCCAAACCGGAGATTTCTTATAAAATCCTCAACCGGAATAAAGTCTCTGTATTCGATTATAATTCAAAAAATTCAATATCCTCTCTTTTGAAACACAATTTACCCATTAAGCCGAAACATACATAAATATACAAACTGTTTCCGACGTTATTCGAAGAAGAGCTCAATGACTTCAAAACCATAAAAGAAGCGATATTGATCTCAACATTTTTGCAACATACAAACATGGAGTCTAGGGCGCATTGCATGTCGGGTGTGAGGAATTCTTAAATTGCAAGACGCTAAAATTGCCGTTCAAATGACGTTAACCTATAAATGGTTAATAAAACTAGACATTTTCTTCAGTTTGAAGATCAGGATGTTTCTGTGCACAAAGAGGAAAATTGGCAATTTTTACTTGTTTCGTAAACAGCTGTGGAGTACTGAGATTACTGACAAAACAGCAATTTTTGAATAATCGCTCGCAAAAGAAAAATCATCCAGAAAAGATAGCTTTTGTCGAGCGTTAATTAGTTGTTTTGCGCATGCGCAGATTGCATGGAAATTGTCTACCATACCCGCGTACACTTGCGCTACCACGTCGCAAGTTGTCTCACGTTACATCATCCATACGTAAAACAAGCTAGCCCTTTAATTAACTGTAGGGAAGGGCGACATCGATCGATGAGAAACGCATTGCGCATACTCGAATACTTAAGATAAAACCATTGAAGGTTTAGTAAATCTTGAAAGTTAAGGCTGTCCGTAAAAAGTTAGTGCTTTTTCACTAAAATATCGCTTTAGTTGTTCTCTTTTCCTAGTCAATAATACACAAGAAATTCGCATAATACACAACAGTTGAATCGACGGTACTATTATTTGTAAACACGATAGCGTCCACGAATTCCCCCAATCTTTCGAGCATGCGCAATGCGTTTTTCACCCATGTCGGGAAAGGCTAGTAATCGTAATCCATTGTTATGTAAAGTGCCAACTAGAATTTTATTTTGCTAGTTTAACAAAGCAGGATTAACATCTTGATATACCATCTTAATATCAATGTTTGTAAACATTTCGTCCACCTGTTTTTCCTTTCAACAGAATGACTACGTTCATTTATCTTGGCTTGGCTGTCATACTGCTTGTTGATTCAGGACTTACTTCGAACACAAAGGAGAATGGAAATGTAAAAAACATCACTAAAATATGTGGAAATCAAATTACCGAAAAGTATTCGGAGTTGTGTTTCACGAGAAAGCGACGAGACGGTAAGCTAAGATATTTTGGTGGATTTCATCTCATGACAACTGTATGATGTACAGTCATAACATGCGCATTCATAATGAAAATCAGTTTTCGTTGATTTCGTAATTTTGCTGGGTCTTTTAAATTGACGTGGCCGGTTTATATAGATGTTGTCCACTTTTTGTTCTTCTTTATCTTTCTTCGCAATCTTTTCCATATTTATTATTCATGGTCTTTGCCTTCAAGGCAACAAAAGGCTGTTGCTGTTGTTGTTGCTGTTGTTGCTACTGTTGTTGTTGTTGTTGTTGTTGTTGTTGTTTTCGTTGTTGTAAAAAAACTCTTTTTATGTTTTCATGCCTTCGGTTGTCAGATCATTGTCTACATCACCGAAAGCTTATTCAGTGCTACATTTAGCGAGCTCGTTTTCTGGCCTGTCAACACAAAATTATTTAATTTTATAGACGAAGCCAATTTAGCTTTCGCTACTCTTCCATTGGGCCGTCTTCAAATTCACACTCATGCACTACCTCTACATAAAATATTTTGTATACAACGCTCAACTTACATGTTGATTTTTGCTGAGAGAGAGAAAAAAACCGAATAACTCGGAGAACAACCCTCGTGGCATGGTAGATCAGAGAACAACACATCAAACAAACTCCGTTCACTTATGATCCAGCGCCCGAGCTGGGACGACTCGGACCACAGTGGTGAATGGCTAGTGCTCTCACCACTCGACCAACCATGCCACCCACGTGTTGTTGTTGCTGTTGTTGTTGTTGTTGTTGTTGTTATTGTCGTTGATGATGATGATGATGATGATTGTGTTGTTGTTGTTTATTTATTTTGCTGTGCCAAAACAATTAAGAAAAAGTCTTACATATAAACAGTATACACCTACATTCTTCTTCTTCTTCACTTTAAAAAAAAAAGACGCAAGTCAATGATCCCTTAGCATTGGCCGGCCACCTGATAGACCTGATACAATATTGGCCATGCTGTATGACAAAAATTTCGAGATCGAGTTTGATAATCGTTTGATCTTGTTTTGTATTTAATTAATATCAAAATATTTACAGAAAAATCGTTGGATAACTTCGATTTATACTTTTTTTTCTAATCCGCCTATCAGATTCTTGGGCCTGGACGGAGCTCATTCAAATCAACCAATGATTGAACGAACTCACATAAGCTCCGCCCCGCAGGATGATGAAAGGATCAGGGATCGAAAAAAACGTAATCGAAGTTGAAAAAATACGAGCCGCGATGCTACGATTTTCGCTAGCTGTAACCTACAAAATATTTCTTATTCTATGTTATCTCTAAAGCGTTTCTTTTATCCAGTCCGACAGGATCCTAATCCCATAGAATCTTCCAACTCTGCAAAACAGTTTTTGAGAAGTCTGGTACGACGATCATTTACGGACATTGTCGAAGAGTGCTGTAACGAAGGATGCTCAACGGAAGAAATACTGGAATACTGTTGAGAACTTTTTTGTGTAAAATAGGTGTGTAAATAAAGCTTTTAAAAACAGGAAAATGTCTGAGACGTTTGATTTTTCCCATAAATTAAAGGCCCGAACACAAGATCGATGCAGCATTTTCTGCAACGTTGCGCGCAACAAGATGCACCATGTGTTTTCCCTTGCAATGTTGCGCGCAATATTGCAGGAAATATTGCAGAAGTAGAACTCGGTCCTAAACTCGCAACTGTTGCGTGCGACATTAGGGAGCTTAAGCATGAGACGTTTTTGTCAACACGGACGTCACGCGTGCGTTTTTGTTCGTGCGCGCGCCGTCATAGATTGTAGAAATAGAAAATGAGGCAGCGTGCTATGTTGAGTTATAGAAGCACGCGGGAATTGTAAGAAGACGAGAGAAGCTTCTCAACACTTCTCGAGTCTTCTTACAATTCCCAAGTGCTTCCATAACTCAACATAGCACTGCTGCCGAGTTTTCTATTTCTTTTATGAAATATTCAAGACCATGGTAACGTTCCGTACTATGTTGAGTTATGGAGAATGCTTCTCCACCAATCAGAGCGCGCGCTTTGTATGAATTATTTTATAATAAAATCTAGAACGTGTGAAAGCCTCAACTGATGTTCTAGCAAGAACGGGAACCTGATCTATGACCGCGCGCGCGATCATTTGTTAACAAAAACGTCTCGTGCTTAAGCAGGAGTGGACACCACCTCTGTTAGTAAAATTATGAACTTTGTCATCATATATCTCCAAAACTAAAGAATGCATTTGCAGTAATCAATTTACTCTATCTTCAAAGGCCTGCTAAACAACGTACAAACAGTTATCACATATATATCCAATGTCGAGATTGTCAAGGTGCCCATTACAGGAGAGGGAGTATGCCCCAGCACCCACCACCAAATCTAAAAAATAAATTGGTTCAATACTGTGGACCGTTGTTTTGGCTTCTTCCCTAAAGATCTAAAAGCTGACTCAAAATTTTCAAATTGGTACCATACATGTTTAAGACAAAGCAAGCGAGAAAACAATAAATCTATATTCTGTGCATAAACAGGCAAACGAAAACGTTATGAATTGTTAACCAAAAAAATGAATGGAATATTACTTGAGAATACATCTTTACGCTTTTCTGTGATCTGCAGCAATATGGTATTCTAATCGATGCAAGGAATTCCACAATAATGTGGAAGATCTACATTTCTTTGAACAAGATCTGACCATTTAATAAGATTTCCTTCGGTGGACGGACATTGTTCGGCAAGCTCGATTGCTTCATCCCATCTAAGGACTTTATCCCACATGTTAACACTGGTAAGGTTGCCTTGGAAACTCTGGTGCTGCTGGTATCCCCCAAGGTATGAATCTTGGTCTTGTCCAAGAACAACCGCACCTTCTTCAATAACCTTACCCTTAGCCAGACGTGAAAATGAATTAAAGGGGATTCCATCTAGGTAGACGTGCGTTTCTCCATCAACGTTTCTCCAAGTTACAGCAAAATGGTGCCATTTTCCATCTACAGTTTTGTTAAAAGTCTTACGTCCTAGAAGTAATGAAAAAAAGTCAACCCTGAAGTAATGAAATCTTCATCTTGAAGGGCATTTGCTTCTTCCTTGATCGAAAACAATTTCCACTATTTGGTTAGTATAGGTAATAGAGGCACCATCACGTGACGTCAGCCATGACATGAGGCACAACAATAGAGTCTTTTCCCCCTGGGGAACTGAAATCTTTCTCGTGTAAACCAGATTAGTCCAGACTCTATTGTTCCTGCCTCCTGTCATGGCTGCCATCACGTGATGGTGCAAAGCCTCTATAGCATGGTTTGTATAGGTAATAGCATGGTTTGTATAGGTAATAGCATGGTTTGTAGTGATATTTGGCATAAATACCAGGAATGATATTTCAACACTGTTAAACAAAATATGACGAGCCGTAGGTGAATGAAATTTGGGACAATTTTGAAATATCACGAGTGGTATTTATGCTTAATATCACGTACAAAACATGTTATTTGTTAATAATATAACCTAAGAAATTTTTTGCAATTTCCAAAACACTGCGACTGTCATGGTGACGTCATAAGTGACGTATAAATTTGGCGCCATAGAGTTTGTTAAATGTGGACTACCTCAAACTACCTTCATGACAAGTTTCGTTTGCATACAAGACATTCTTGAGCATTCTACAATTTTTTGTTGACCCGAGTGGGAGAAAAACATAGCCTTTTTGACCATCGTGAATCGTCGCTGGAAAAATGTCTTATTTTTACATGTGTTAAATATCGTATTTTTACTTGTGTTCAGAAATACGATTTCTCAGTGGCCTAAATCTCTATATCACACTGTATAAAAATATTTAAAATTGATAAAAGTGTGGTCCTCTCAGAGCTGACAAGAGTAGTCCTGTTAGAACAAAGGTGGTCGTTGTACCTTTATTTTAGTGGCTCTAGCTAATAAAACTACTAATAATATACATGAAAAATTTACTAGATTCTGATTGGTTGAGAGCAGCGATGTTAATCGTTAACAAGGCAGGAAAAAGTAATTGCACTACAGTGCAAATTAAAAAAGTAATTGCACTGCCGTAAAAATTGATAGTACCAAACAAAAAACAAAGAAATATATATATCCATACGTCAAAAAATATTTTCTGACTCGCTATCGCCAGTATTTTTGGCGGGAATTTGTACATTCAAACAGCGCGCGTTGCCAAATGTCCCGCCATTCAAACAAAAGCGATTGTCAGTCAAAGTGAAGTGAAGCTCTGACAAATTTAGTGCAGTAAACTGGAGTATCTGTGTTTATTACCTCGATGGATTATAAAGAAAGTTTTTTTTTCACTTTTGGGAGTCTAACGTTGTCAAGTGAAGGAGCCTAGACTCTATCTTTACAAAGAAAATAGCCCAAAACTGCTTTTTGGTACGAAGACAGATTCAGCCGCCATTTGCTAAACCTGTCAGCAAACTTTCAAGATTTGCAAGATTTGCACAATATAAAATGAACAGAATCAGTTTTTTCTCTTGAAATATCCACGATGGTATTTGAAAACCTGGAAATATATAGTTTTATCCTCATTTGGACAGAAGAGAAAAGATAGATACAGATTTTGCTACCGTAAAGATTTGACTTCAGAAATCGTACTGACATAGAAGGTTAACTGGCTAGCCGACTCGTCAAAACTGTAAGTTTTTAAAATTTTAAGCGATTCATTTTTGATTTGATAAACTTTCCTCGCGAAAAAAGAACATTTTTGGCCTTTAGCTATAGAAAAAAGAAAGTTTAGAGTTTTCTTAAGGACGTTCGCGGGCATTGTTCACGCGCACTTTTACTGCGCACGCTAGCGCGCGCTACTCAATAAATCCAAGATGGCGTGTACGGAAATTGTACGAAGTGAGCCCGAACATTATACGAACTTAGTCACGTGAGAGTGTGGCGAGAGCGTTGAGAGATTGTTGAGCACATGGTATTGTAATGGAAAATTTTGAAGTTTTGTTTTAAAGTAAAAATCGATTCAAATCTAGCAGAATAGATTCAATTATTCTACATGGTCCTTCGAGCCGGATAGCGAAAACATCACAATGTCGTCTGGTAAGAAAAAGAAGAGCCAACGAACGGGACATCGCAATTATATGTCAACTCTCTTGGAAAAGACGAAGGAAATCTTACGGAATTACGACTCTACAACAATGGAATTACAACTCAAACAGATGGAAAAATCAATTCACGATCGAGAAAAAATCATTCAAAAATTAGACGAGGAGATTCTAGATTCAATTGAAGCCGATCATCTCATTCAGAAGGAAATCGAGGAAGCTGGAAAATTCAAAGAAAACATCGATGAAATTCTCATTCAGATCGCCGCCATGTTGGCGCCGCCGAAACGTGACAACGTCTCAAATGGAAATTCTTCAATTCATTCAAATGGAAATTCAACAAATTCAGGATCATCGAATCAAGGAAATTCTTCAACTAAACTACCGAAGCTTGTTATCAAGAAATTCGCTGGAGATCCAATCGAGTTTCAAACATTCTGGGACAGTTTTCGAAGTGCAATTCATGAAAATTCAAGTTTAAGTGAAATCGACAAGTTCAATTATTTACGAAGTCTCTTGGAAGGAAATGCTCTCAGCACTATCGCTGGGTTGCCGTTAACAGCTGATAATTATTCATCTGCAGTACAAATGCTACAGGAGAGATATGGAGACAAACAAGTGATTATAAATAGTCATATGGATTCACTACTGAAACTGCCTGTTGCATCTGGTTTGGACACGAAAAGGCTTGGAGTTATTTACGATACAGCAGAAAAGCACATCAGAGGACTCGATGCGTTAGGAATCAGCTCAGATCAGTATGGAAACCTGCTTGTACCGATTTTAATGAGTAAAATTCCACCTGACCTTCAACTCGTAATAACAAGAAAACTTGGAAAGGACAAATGGGACTTAACAGCACTTCTAGAATCGTTCAAGGTGGAATTGGAAGCAAGAGAAATGTGTTCTTTAATGAGTACAAGTCACATCGATGAAAGGAAAAGATCAACACAGCCTAGAACTGTACCAACATCAGCTCAGGCATTGTTTTCAGAACAACAAGGAACAAGAGATCAAATTCAAGGACCACGAAATCAAGGATTTAGAAATCAAGGAACTAGAGATCAAGGATTTAGAGATCAAAAGCCAAGAGAACAATGGGTCTCGTGTACTTATTGCAAGGGAGAACATCAAAGTCGAAAATGTCATATTGTAACAGATATCAAGTCAAGAAGGGACTTTCTAAGGAAGAAAGGCAAATGTTTCAACTGTCTTAAAGTAGGACATCTTAGTCGTGATTGTCCAACAGCAAGAAAATGTTTTAATTGTAATCAGGGGCATCATATCAGTCTGTGTGATAAGCAAGGAGGTACCCAAGACAGTAGCAACACTCAATCAGTCCAGATTTCAAGCTCATCAGGAGACTCAGGCAAAGGGACTGGAACAACTACACATGTAGGAGACTCAGGCAAAGGGACTGGAACAACTACATGTGTTAGCACATCAAGAGAAGGAGTACTGCTTCAAACTGCCACTGCATTTGTTTGTAACCCTGACAATCCAAGAATTAGCACTAAAGCAAGAATTCTATTTGATAGTGGATCACAGAAGTCATATGTAACAAAGAAGTTAAAGGACGGCATGTGTTTGTCTTCATGTAAAACCGATACTCTGTCTATCAAAACCTTTGCATCAAAGTCAGAACTTGTTCAAAACTGTGAAATTGTTAACTTGTGTGTCAAAGGAATTGACAGTGTTGATGTCTGTATTGCTGCACATGTAGTCCCAGTGATATGCTCACCCATTCAAAATCAACGAATTGAATTTGCTCAGAATAAATTTGCACATCTGAACCATCTACAGCTGGCAGATGAAACTGATGGAAACTCTCAACTGGAAATTGACATTCTAGTAGGATCAGACTTTTATTGGAACTTTATCAAGGGGGGAGTCATTAAGGGGACAACAGGACCCACTGCAGTAGACACGCATCTTGGATGGGTCTTGTCTGGCCCTACGTCTGACTTTGATCCCTGTGGTAAATCAACAAATGTTATGCATACGCATGTACTGAAGATTACAGAGGAACTGGGTACTGAAGAATTAGAAGATGTACGCCCTCAACTGAAACAGTTCTGGTCATTAGAGTCTATTGGAATCTTACCTGATGAAGAAAATCAAGTTCACAAGAAATTCTTACATGACATTCAGTTTGATGGAGAAAGATATTCTGTAAATCTGCCTTTTAAGGAACAACATCCAATAATTCCAGACAACTATCAAACTTGTGTAAAGCGTCTAGGAACACTTCTGCGAAGATTACGAGAAAATCCAGTTGTCTTGGAAGAATATGACACTGTTCTAAAGGATCAACAGTCAAGAGGGATCATTGAAGATGTGACTGAATCTGAAACAACTGAAGTTGGTAAGGTACATTATATTCCTCATCATTGTGTCATACGTCAAGATAGTAGTACAACTAAGTTGCGCATTGTTTATGATGCGTCATGCAAAACACAGGATGTGTCGCTGAACAGTGTTTTGAACTCTGGTCCATGTTTGTTTCCAAATCTATTTGATGTCTTGCTGAGATTTCGTTGTCACAAAACTGCTGTAGTAGCTGACATTGAAAAGGCATTCTTGCAAGTAGAAGTCAGTCCAGAACACAGAGACTTTTTAAGATTTCTATGGGTAAAAGACATAAATGAGAATGCTCCAGAAATTGTTGTAAAGAGAATGACAAGAGTTATGTTTGGAGTAACGTCATCGCCATTTTTGCTTGCTGCAACTCTTCAGCATCACATTTCAAGATACAAAAATTGCACAGCTACTGCTGTTGAACTTCTGAGATCATTTTACGTAGACGACTTAGTGTCTGGAGCCAATTCGAATGAACAGGCATATAAACTTTATGGAGAAGCAAAGAATATCCTAAAGGAAGGAGGATTCACACTACGTAAATGGTCATCAAATTCAAAGGAACTACTTGAACAAATCCATAAGGAAACTCAAGAATCAGTGGTTGTCAATGAGAATAACACTTCTATTGTTCAAGAAGATTCAAGCTATGCTAACCTCATGCTTGGCAACTCAAAGGAACAAATTGAAAAAGAGCAAGAACAGAAAGTATTGGGACTAGTTTGGAACACTGAAAATGATCAAATTGTTTTTAGATTTCAAGGACTGATAAATGCTGCAAAGGAACTTGAACTGACAAAGAGAAGTGTTTTGAAAGTTATTGCAAGTATTTATGACCCAATAGGGTTTCTCTCACCAATCATCATACCTATGAAAATATTGTTCCAAGAACTGTGTCTTGACAAGCTTGACTGGGACACTGCTCTATCGACAGATTCTGCACGAAAATGGAAGGAGTGGATTGAACAACTGGAGAACCTTCACGAAGTAAGAATTAACCGTTATTGTTTAGTTGAACCTCATGTGTCTATTGAACTGCATTCATTCTGTGATGCAAGTGCAAAGGCTTATGCTGTTGTTGTGTATTTGCGGATTGAGTGTGAAGGTCATATGATTACCACATCACTGATTACTGCGAAGACAAGGGTGGCCCCTTTAAGTTCTCAAAGCATCCCAAGATTAGAACTTCTTGGAGCTCTTTGTCAAGCGAGACTCATATCTACTGTTAAAAGGCTCTTTCACCAATTGTCTCATTGTCAAAGACTTATTGTTGGACTGATTCTATTACTACACTTTACTGGATTGTTGGAACCGATAAGGAATTTAAGCAGTTCGTCGAAAATCGAATTCAAGAAATTAGAAGGCTTACAAGTCCAGAAGACTGGCATCATGTACCTGGAAAAAACAATCCTGCTGATTTACCTTCTTGTGGTTTACGTGCAACAGAAATTCTAAACAACAAACTTTGGTGGCATGGCCCTGAATGGCTACAAAAACCAAAGGAATGCTGGCCCAAAACAGATGTTAGAGTAGAGGAAACACCTGAAGCAACTGAAGAGATGAAGAAGGGACAAGGTAAGGTAAGCACAACCTTACATTCAACAACTGAGCAACCCAAGATTGTGAATTTGGAAAATGTGATGAACCCCACAGATTACAGTAGTACTCTAAGATTATTCAGGATCACTGCCCTTGTACTCAGATTCATTGATAACTGTAAAAAGAAAATGCAGAACTGTCCTACTGAAAGAGGACCCTTAACAACAGTGGAAATTGGAATTGCAGAAACTATGTGGCTGCTTACTATGCAGCATTCAATACCTAAGGATCAAAGGTTCAGACAGACTCAGTCAACTTTGGGACTGTTCTATGATGTGAACAATGTTCTACGATGCAGAGGAAGAATCGCTAATGCTAACATTCCTGATCTTGTAAAGTTTCCAATATTATTGCCAAGAGAACATTATCTAACTTCACTTATCATCCGTGAGAATCATGAAAGAGTAATGCATAATGGAGTGAAGGAAACCTTGAGTTCAGTTCGAGAAAGATTCTGGATTGTAAAGGGACGTCAGTCAGTGAAGAAAGAGATAAATCGATGTATTGTTTGCAGAAGATTTGAAGGAAGGCCTTACATTGCTAAGACTTATGCAGACTTACCTGAATTTCGTCTGTCTATGGATTTTCCCTTCACATACATTGGAGTTGACTTTGCTGGACCGATCTATTTTAAAACTGTATTGAAAGGGAACACTGAAATGTCTAAGAGTTACATAGCACTTTATACGTGTGCTAGTACACGAGCAGTTCACTTAGAACTTGTACCTGATTTAACTGTAGGAGCATTCATACGCTCATTAAGAAGATTCGTTAGTCGTCGAGGGATTCCAAGTCTTATTGTCTCAGACAATGCGAAGACATTCAAATCAGCTGAGAAGAAACTAGTCAGACTGTTCGAGACCGCCAAGGTGCAAGAATTCTTGTCTTCTAAAAGAGTGCGTTGGCAGTACAATCTGGAAAAGGCACCATGGTGGGGCGGTTTCTGGAAAGGATGGTCAAGTGTTCTAAGAGGTGTCTCAAGAAAGTACTTGGAATTTCTAGATTAAACTACGATGAACTGAACACTGTTCTTGTTGAAGTTGAAGCTGTTTTAAATTCACGACCACTTACTTATGTATCATCAGAAGATTTAGAAGAAGTTTTGACCCCTGCACATTTACTACTTGGTAAACGTTTACATACTCTACCAGACCCAAGCATTGAACAACTTGAACCAGACTCTACTGAAGCTGGACTTACAAAGAGAATGAAATACATGATAAAACTGTTAACACACTTCTGGGGACGTTGGCAGAGAGAATATTTATTGGAACTTCGAGAACACCACAGAGTGGTACCCCCTCAAGGCGAACCTACCACACCCATTCAAGTAAACGACATCGTGTGTATACATGACGAAAATACTCCACGAAGCTTGTGGCGACTTGCCAGAGTCAAAGAAATTATCAAAGGCAACGATGGTCAACCACGTGGAGCTGTTGTCCAAGTTGGCGAGAGGAGCAAAAAGGCAAAGATACTGCGTCGTCCAATTCAGAAGTTATTTCAACTAGAAGCATCGTCCAGGAAGGATTCAACAACAAAGGAAGAAGTATCAACCAAGGAAGAAGCGTCAACTAAAGAAGAAGTATCAACAAAGAAGCAAGACGAAAAGCAAGAAGTCAGACAACGACCAAGAAGACAAGCAGCCATTGTGGGCGAAATTAAAAGACGTTTAATTGACAATTAAATTGTCAAGGGGGGAGTGTACGGAAATTGTACGAAGTGAGCCCGAACATTATACGAACTTAGTCACGTGAGAGTGTGGCGAGAGCGTTGAGAGATTGTTGAGCACATGGTATTGTAATGGAAAATTTTGAAGTTTTGTTTTAAAGTAAAAATCGATTCAAATCTAGCAGAATAGATTCAATTATTCTACAATGCCTAACAGGATTCCTTCTATGCTTTAATAAACCTTTTGAACGCTGCGACTGTGACTATTTGTGCAAACTTATTTTGTAAAATGCAAAAAGTATCTATTGTGTGAAATGCAAAAAGAGCATAAAACATGCTACCGTCTCTATAGCAAGTTGACACTTTCAACGTAATTCCCCCAGCCCATCCAACCCCTTATTGAAGTACTTAGACTACTTATTTGACATGTACTTTTGATTAAAAAGAGTGACAGTTCGCGCGCTTCTTTCCATTGTGGGGTCATGAACCCCATAATAGAAAATGAATTACTAGAAATGCTAGAATGCTTCATGAATAAATATTTGCATTGATTTCTTATAAAAACGTGTGAGCAAAGCAACCTGGTAGTTGAATCTAAAGTACGGTAGAAACGTACCGTGCCGTACCGGTACCAGGCTCGTAACATGGTATATTTTCGTCTCACTGATCCCGGGATTTTACTGAAATTTTGATCCCTGAGTCCTTATTTTTAGAAATTTTTGATCCCTAATCCTTGGTAGACAAGGCGCAAAACTGAAAATGTCGATCACAAAAAGTGCAGAAGGCATTTTGGGGTAGAGGCCGGTAACATAACTATTCTAAACTAATTTTTCATACTGAATCCGAATATGACTGTTACCAAGACGTATTCTGCAATCTTATACATGTAAATGACGTATTTTGTAAATTGCTACAGTCATTTCATACTAACTAGGGGGGAGGGGGGAGGGGGTACGCGCCCGGCAGCCCGGGTCTTAGGATCGGTGTTTTCCTACTACTGAGCCCTGGCCTGTGATCCCTGATCGTGGCCATAATTTGGGGCTTGGTCCCTGATCCCATATACCATGTTACGAGCCTGCGGTACCGTGACCGTGTCAGTGCGGTGTTGTCTACAAAAACATTCGAAATTCCTGTCGTAACCGTGCCGTGCTTTTCCCGTGCCGTTTTCACAGTCATACGAAATTTCCCCTATAATACATGTGACAAGGGTCCTAATTTACGACTTACCAAAGGTGCAACAGTAGGAGAATATCGCTTCACTGGTTTGCCCTCTCGATTGCACAAGAACTGCAATTCATTCATTAAGATTAAATATTTTTTGAGTTATGCAAAAGATTTGAAATTTTTGAAAAAGAAAAATAATCATATTGAAAAGTACCATCAATACTTACTTTTGCAAAGTTCCATTTGATAAAACTGAAGTAAAATAATACACATTTCTTAATGTAAATCCGGTGAAACACGCTGCAAATTGTTCTGGCAATGCAGTTTTAGAGATTTTATTGCGAGAGCGAAAGTTCTGTGCAACTACGCCTGCAACCATTTCCCGCACTCAGTCAACGAAAAGACTTGAAGAAGATATATTAAGTAACGTCGAAACATTGTCGAGAGATCGAAAAACTATGCAGGGTAACAATCCCGATGAAACACACAACTTCAACAACCAAGAATTGTTGCAGAAAGTTCAAAAGTGTGAACTTTTCTCTGCAACATTTGAATATTGCACGCCTCGTATCGAATGTTATAGAGTGACGATAGACGCTGCAATTTTTCTCTGCAACAGAATCTAAATTTTCATTGCCAGCGCGAAAACAACAACAACAACAACAACAACAACAAAACAACAACCATCACCAAACGAACAAACAAAAAACAACGACAACAACAACAACAACAACAAAATAAAAAACAAACAAAACAAATACAAAACAAGCAAACAAACGAAAAACAATGCAGTCAAATTCAGTCATACGAAATCCAAGGTAAACAAAATTTGTACAATTAAATGTACCTTCCCAATGTTCCCTTGAGTTGGCTTTTCAAGTATTTATACAGCGGAATGGCATTAGAGCCATTAACATGCACCTTAGAAAACATGTCAAACTTGACATTATATTTTGCAGCAAATTGCTTGATAACTGGTTCTGGATCGGGTTCCTATGACAAAACATCTACCATTAAATTCACGGAAAGTACCCTGGATGGCAGGACTTTACCTTGCCTCCCCTCCCCCAAAAATCATGTCTGAAGGGCGATTTACAAGGTACGATTTTGCCTACAACTTGTCGCATGCAACCTGCCTACGACATGTCTTAAGCACCATTCACACGCTCACAACTATCACGCCTTTTTGCTACGACTGTCGTAGGCATGATTCAAAATCCTACGACAAATTTTAGGTCGCATGCGACTGTCTTAGAAGAGTCGTAGGGGCATTCACACGGCACGACTTTCTTCTAAGATGTGTTGTATACGTCAAGTTGCGTGCAACAATCGTACAGTGTAAATCAACCTTTATGACTTTGGCTCTCTGTGAGGATGGGAAGTGAAATCAGGGACTGACAAACGGAACATATCATCGCCAATAACAATCAGAACTTAACTCCCTTCCTTCTTCCCCATCCCTCTATTCCAGCTTTCCTCCCTCTCTACCTTCCTTCCCCTCCCTCCCTCCTTCCTACTCTCCTTCTGACCCCTCCCTTCCTCAGTCCTCCCATCTTTCCTTCCTTTTCCTCTTAATTCTTCCTTCTCCTTTTTCTACAATTAACAACTCTGAAGAGCTGTGGTCAATAGCCGACTTCCAAGATACAGTTCACTTGCCACGCACAAACGAATCAAGACGAGGCTGCGTCATTTATAACAAGACAAAAGTTTTAGCACGTGACATGATATGATAATATTATATAATATAATATGATATGATAATATGATATTATAATAATATTTAAAGCTAAAAAGCTTGTGGGGTCATGAACTTCGACCCCACAAACTTCGTGTAGCTTCATTCCAAATCCTTTGTATGCAGCGGGTGAAGCATATCTTGGAACTGGACTATTAGAAGCTGCCTCTTGAACCTGTAGCATAAATCCAAAGTAGGACCAACCTGTTTTCCAAACTGGTTACAAGGAAAAGCTAAAATACGCAGCCCTTTGTCAGCATACGTGGAGTGCAGTTCCACTAGCTGAGTGTAGTTCTTTGGTGTTAGCCCTCAAAAGGATGCCACATTGACAATCAGGGTCACAAATCCTCTGAAATGCATACAAACACATTGTTAATATTTTTACTGTCCAAGCTTGACAATTATATTTTGAGTGGTTTGAGAATTAATAGTTGGATGTCAATCAAACAATAATTGTTTAGCCCTTACTAATTGGGTAACCCTTAATCATTAAGGGCTACATTACCCATGAAAAAGTCCTAAGTAACTTCTTTGATGTCCTGTCATTAAAGTATTTTCACCCGGTTGGCTCAGTTGGTTGAGCACATTGATCTGTCTCTCATGCAGGAGGTCAGGGTTCGATTCCCCGGCCGGACCAACATCCAGGGTCTTTAAACAATTGAGGATAAGGCACACATGTCCAATACAGTCGCATAGATTCCAATGGAAAAATGATTTTTCCATTGGAGTCCAGTCGTGACTATCTACACAGGAAACCCACATAATACAACACAGATTAATGTGGGTGTCCTGTGCTACTGTCCACAGGAAACCCAATTCATATTTCTCAACCAAGCATGAGGCATTGACGAATGGAATCCAATGGATTCCATTGGAGACAAATAGATTCCATCGGAATCGCAAAATTCTAGTCGTCAAACAATGGAACCAAAATAACTCTAATATGTTATACGCCGTTTCCAAAGAACTACGATGCAAGTATCGCCTTTTGTTGGCTGTAAAATACGAAATCAATTCGCTTAATTGTCCGTCAAAACTCCTTGCAACATCAAAACTCGCCATCGATCGGAATCGCAAAATTCTAGTCGTCAAATAATGGAACCAAAATAACTCTAATATGTTATACGCCGTTTCCAAAGAACTACGATACAAGTATCGCCTTTTGTTGGCTGTAAAATACGAAATCAATTCGTAATTGTCCATCAAAACTCCTGGCAAAATCAAAACTGATCGCCATCGGAATCGCAAAATTCTAGTCGTCAAACAATGGAACCAAAATAACTCTAATATGTTATACGCCGTTTCCAAAGAACTACGATGCAAGTATCGCCTTTTGTTGGCTGTAAAATACGAAATCAATTCGCTTAATTGTCCGTCAAAACTCCTGGCAAAATCAAAACTGATCGCCATCGGAATCGCAAAATTCTAGTCGTCAAATAATGGAACCAAAATAACTCTAATATGTTATACGCCGTTTCCAAAGAACTACGATACAAGTATCGCCTTTTGTTGGCTGTAAAATACGAAATCAATTCGCTTAATTGTCCATCAAAACTCCTGGCAAAATCAAAACTGATCGCCATCGGAATCGCAAAATTCTAGTCGTCAAATAATGGAACCAAAATAACTCTAATATGTTATACGCCGTTTCCAAAGAACTACGATACAAGTATCGCCTTTTGTTGGCTGTAAAATACGAAATCAATTCGTAATTGTCCATCAAAACTCCTGGCAAAATCAAAACTGATCGCCATCGGAATCGCAAAATTCTAGTCAAACAATGGAACCAAAATAATTGTCCTTCAAAACTCCGTTTCCAAATACTTGAAAATATTGTTCTGTTCTTTTACAAATGAAAACCAAAATCACACATCTAGTGGTATCTATTATCATTCTGATAAGAATGACAGTTTTCAACCAACAAAATATATTAACAAAATATATCTTTTATCAAGGGAAATTAACTCAAATAATCACAAAAAAATAATAACTTAATTAGCCTATCCAATTTATTCAGGCATATATTCAACATTTAAATTCAACAACAATACATTTTTGAGAACACTAGTTAGCTTATTGAACATGTTTGAGTTACTCTTAAACATACCAATACAATCATTTACATTACATTCAGATTTTATTTTAAATCAATCTTGGTGTGTATATTGAAAGCATTTCAAGAAGAATCCAATTTAATAACAATACACTGCAAGTCAAGTACTATTAACAAATGGAGACCAACATTGCAGAATTAACTAGTGGTAAATCTGTTATATATTTAAGTCATTCTTCAGGGAATGCAAGTTGTGACCAACAATATATATCAACTTTAGTTTTGAATCCAAGTGAATTACCATTTTAATACATGCATTAACAATAAATCTTCAATAAAACACTTTCAATGATCAATGATTGTAGACAAATTCTTCATTCAAGTTATATTATGCTATTATGAGCATATGACAAAAACACACAATGCACTCATTTTTCGCCACGTATTAATGATTTTTTAATAAGACGTTAGTATGAAAAGAATAAAAAAGCTCAATTTTGAATAATCTTAATCCATATTTCACAACTTACAATAAAACTTATGTGCATGATTGCAACCATACGCATTAGTGCAAAAAAGAAACCCATATGGCCGGCCTACTCCTTCCCACACATTTTTCTATTTTTTAATTACAAACTTTTATAACTTCTTGCTCAGTCAGGTTAGCTCACACTGAAAATATTCAAATCCTGTTTATTTGTACAGCCTCACTACACTTGGTCTGAACAGCATAACATTGTGCTAAACATTTTCATGTCAGTCCCTTTCACTTAATTATAGAGTCAATAAGTACAAAACTGCACTTTTATTAATACAACCTCTCATTACCCCCACAAACACAAACATCATGACTAACTATAATAAAACACAAACTATAGCATTCAATTGCAGTTTATGCTCAACTCTTGGATGAGACATCAATTATAAAAAGTTATTGAATTGACAAGAACACTACAGTATACAAATTCTCATAGCTTTATTAGGTACCCTACCTTTTGAGGGTTTTTTTTTTTTCAGTTGAAAATATATCATTGTGATTACATTAATATACCTTGTTAGTTCAAAGACCTACAAAAAGCTTAAGGCCAGAAAAATGTGCTCCAAAATTTCCTCAACTTCTAAATTAATAATGTAGTCAAGGGGTATCCAATATTGTTGAGGTGATACATAATTGTTGATGCTCCCAAACATGATGACAGTCATTGCTATCACAACACATGACCTAGTAAGAAATTATGCATGATCATTAAATTTTATTGGTGAAGCTATGCATCCCTCTAAAAGTGCCATGGATTGAAGACCTGTTAATAAAATGAAGGATACATCAATGAATATTAAGCTAATTGAACAACAAAAACAACTATAGTTATTTAGTCAAAAGGAATATCAAATCACTGAAATACTTTATTCTGGTTTGCATAAAGCATATTCTTCAAATAATTAGACAGAAAATGATCTCAATCAAGAAAGCAGTGTTACGGACGTTACATCAAAATTACACAGTCACTTTAATTTCTTGTTTGTATTCTTTTGAAATTTCCTGTGAATTGAACAACTGTTTCAACTTCAAATGGTACTCTGCCTATAAATTAGTTTTGTGTTACCAGATTTTTAAGAATTAAGGAAACAAAATTCACTGTTAGGGAAGTTACCATTTTATGTTATAGCCAAGAAGAGATGAAATTGAGACAGTAATACCAATGCTGTGTTTTGTATAGGCCAATTACCTTAAATGGGTGTGTCCCATTCAGAAATGATAAGTTAAAAATTGATCCTATATAGTTTATTTGATGAAATATTTCAAAACCAGTGTTGTGTAGAAAGCTCCTATCTATTATCAAAGACAATTTCTTAAATTATGATGATGAATTGTAAATATTCTCATTAAAATCAGAGTCCTAGTATTATTAAGATACACAACATAAAAATTTTGAGAGTAGAGGTAGGGGGAACTCTTAATCAATCTAATTTTCCTCCTCATTTGATATAATCCACTAGACAGTTGTCTCCAACATCCCCCACCCGTGCGACATGTGTGGGGAATTTAACTGAGCAATACAGGGAGAATTACCATAGCTTTCAGTTTGTTTCGCTCTCTAACCCGCATTTACCTCATGAATACCAACTTACCAACGAAGTGCCCCAAGGATAATTCAAGTGGGATATGTACCATTTAATTTTAATCCATGCAATGCCTCGGGGGATTTACAGTATTCTAGATTACCATGCTTCATTTCTGGTGGTTAAACAACTGACTATATAAACAAAGTATATTCAAAGGGCAGTTGTTAAAATGAAGAATTGTTGAGATATTTCTACAACTGATATTGTAATTTTTACCTGCTGGGCTGTCTTAATTAAATATATATTGATTTAAACATACAAAATACTGTTACAGCATTCTTAGTTCTAGACAAAGCAGATATCATTGCAGTAAGCTTATAGATAATCATTAAGAGAATAGGTTCTGTACTATTCCTGTCAGTGAATAATAAGGCTGTTTTTATTTTGGTATTTCAAGATAAAAAGGGAAATGATTTCCTTGACCACAAATTCTTACCTTAAGCTGAAATCTTCCATATAAATATTCTTAACACGAGAAAGGAGAATAATCTTCTCCAAACTTCTTATGTCTTTCCTCTTTAATAACTCCAAATAGAAAACATAATTGCTACAAAGAAACCGATGAAACTTATTTTCTCCAAGATGTACGTACCAATGTTTGGTTCAGCGTTTATATTCTCAATCTTCATGTAAAATTTCCTCTCAGAGTATTATAGAACTCCAATGTGAGAAGTAAATACAGACCATAAGACTTACTGACTTTTCCTCGCAAAGTTTTTTTCCAAAATTTTCGATCGTAAATAACGGAAACAGCTTGACCATGATTCCACATGGCACCAAATTTCTAAACTCTCATAACGGTGATAAGATGTTATTTTCTCAAGACATAACAACATTCATACTCTCCACGGCGGCCATATTTAAAAGCAAACGATAAGTAGACAGGAAACCCGCTCCTTCGCTCCTTCAAACCCAAACCTTGATTTTTCACGAACAGAATTTTGAGAATTCCAATGGAATCTAGTCGACTCCAATGGTTCCATTGGACTCCAATCGACTAAATATCAGAGGCCTTCACCATCTAGTGAAAAAGACAAGCTATGGTTACCCTGTGGTCAATTTACACAGGAAACCCACATCTCGAGTTTTCACGACTAGAATTTTGAGAATTCCAATGGAATCTAGTCGACTCCAATGGTTCCATTGGACTCCAATGGACTAAATATCAGAGGCCTTCACCATCTAGTGTAAAAGACAAGCTATGGTTACCCTGTGGTCAATTTACACAGGAAACCCACATCTCAAGTTTTCACGACTAGAATTTTGAGAATTCCAATGGAATCTAGTCGACTCCAATGGTTCCATTGGACTCCAATGGACTAAATATCAGAGGCCTTCACCATCTAGTGTAAAAGACAAGCTATGGTTACCCTGTGGTCAATTTACACAGGAAACCCACATCTCAAGTTTTCACGACTAGAATTTTGAGAATTCCAATGGAATCTAGTTGACTCCAATGGTTCCATTGGAGTCCAATCGACTAAATATCAGAGACCTTCACCATCTAGTGAAAAAGACAAGCTATGGTTACCCTGTAGTCAATTTACACAGGAAACCCACATCTCGAGTTTTCACGACTAGAATTTTGAGAATTCCAATGGAATCTAGTCGACTCCAATGGTTCCATTGGACTCCAATGGACTAAATATCAGAGGCCTTCACCATCTAGTGTAAAAGACAAGCTATGGTTACCCTGTGGTCAATTTACACAGGAAACCCACATCTCAAGTTTTCACGACTAGAATTTTGAGAATTCCAATGGAATCTAGTTGACTCCAATGGTTCCATTGGAGTCCAATCGACTAAATATCGGTAGCCCTTCATAATCTAGTATAAAGGACAAACCGGTTATCCTGAAGTCCATTTACACAGGAAACCCACCCCTCAGACTTTTCCAATTCTTATCTATGATGGTTACCCTGTCGCCCTGTAAATAATAAACACAGGAAACCCATACTTTTAATGGCAACATTTATGAGACCCTTCAAGCCACTCCATCTGTTCCAATGGTTCCAATGGACAAATCCGTGAACACAGAAAAAAAATTTTTTTTCAATAAAGACACTAAGTCCTTCAATGCCCACATGCACAGGAAACCCAAAACTTAGGTGATAACAATAATCAGTAAATTAACATCAGGAAACCCAAACTCTATATTTCTTACGACTAGACTCCAATGGAAATATGTATTTTCCATCGGAATCTATGCGACTGTATTGGACAACCCTCGGATAAGGTGCTGCCTTAAGTTTGTAGTTACATCTGCAAATGGTTAGACCTTCACGTCTTCTTGGATAAGGACGCTAAACCATAGGCCCCGTCTGCTTTCACTCTAACTCTGCTTGTATAGTGGACGTAAAAGATCCTGTTGTACTGTTCGCAACTGAAAGAGTAGGGGATTGTCGCCCGGTACAACAGTCTGTCCCTACTACTAACAAACTCTAAGCGCACTTGATAGATATTTGCGCTATATAAATGCTAAAAATTCATTTCATTTTTCAATTCATATGACTATGATAACGGGGCTGCTTGGTTACAGCAGGAATTTTGAATGTTTTTATGAGGGGGACATGGAAGTTGGGAAGTTTGCGGATCGGCGGGTTGAGCCTTCTTTTACGTGCGGATACTCGGATAATGATATTTTTAAGAACGGATTTGCGGATTCATCCACAATGGTGAGAATCATGGATTTGAAGAAATGATTCTATGAAAACTATAATTTATATGGCCATGCTACTTACGGACATGTGTAATGTACTTTGCGTCAGAGAAATCGCTTTCTTTAACAATCATTCTATTGCGGAACAAACTTTATATCAAAGCATCGCATACCATTTGTTATAACATTCTTTCAAAATATAGTAGTTTTGAAGTGCGTTTATTACCGAAATTACACGTGCGGATTTTAATAAATTTAATTCCCAAGCGGATTTGCGGTTTCAAACGATTTTTCTTGCGGATTTACAGATTTTGGCAACCCCTCATGTCCCCCTTTTTTATGGAGAATATGGCACTGACACGGCCAAGGCATGGTCTGATATGTTTCACAGTCATATGAAATCTGGTTCTTAAATACCTATTGCAAAAAACGTTGTCGCATTAAGTACTCAGTGCACACTCCAAGACTGCAAAGGATTTTGATAGTTTTCTAGTAATTAATGTAATCATAGAGTGCACGCACTTAATCCGTGAAACATAAGTAGTACAAAATAGTGCTAAATTATGGTAATTCCTTTGTTTCCTATTGTCTAATCAACACTATTTAGTAGTAATTAGTAGTGTTTGTTTCACGGATTAAGTGCATGCACTCTAGCATGTTTGGGTTGCATAAAACATGAATACAAAAGGCCTAATTGCTCATAACGCTTGCTGGAATGTTTAAAATGCTCACCAAGGAAACATCACACAAGGAAAGACAAGAGTGAATCGATTAATTAAAAGAAAGACTACCAAAATTCTTTGCAGTCTTGGAGTGTACACTGTGGACTTGTTGCGACAACGTTTTTTGGATTAGGTGTACATACATACATACATACATACATACATGATTGAGACTCCCTCAACAGGGCTTTTCAGCTCAATTTACAAATCCTAACTAAATCATATAAATCAAACATAAATGGATTAAGAATCCCAACTGGCAAGGAGACAAACCAGTTGGCTATATTACAAGCATGGCCGAGAAACTGAATTTGAACTAATCGAAATCGGAACAAATTCAGTCTCAGCTAGTGGCCAGAGCGGGAATCGAACCTGGGACCGCCAGATTGCGAGACCAACGCTCTGACCACTCGGCCATGCTGCCTCCACATGTGTATTTTGATACAGGCAATTCCATTGACAACCATTTCACAGGCCATTTGAAAACTTTGATACAATTATAAGAAAAGTCACTTAAGCCTTTTTTACAGACACCTTTTCAATAAATGAATGTATGTTTGCAATTAAGTCACTCTTAAAAGTCCTGACTTCATTCACTTACTTGTATTTATCTAGGTTTACTACATTGCCGTCAATATCCTTGGCTTTGAAAGCATAAATAGAATTTGCTGATTTAATTGTATCATCAACATCCTGTAATGACAGCAAAACAAAATTTACATCAGCAATCATCATCATTATCATCATCACCATCATCACCACTACCCTAGGTGGAGAGAAATGGCACACTTGCCCTTTGCTGCCTCGCCTTAATCAGCCCTCCATCCATTGAGTATCTCAATATTATTAAGCCACACTGAGTTATACAGATTAGACTCAGAAGATCTAGATGACAGTGTTAGAGAATTGAGAATGAACTGAAGTTAAACCATAAACCTCTTGCTCTGAATTTATACTCAACCATGGACTCCATTAGACATTCCACAAGTCAACCACTCTTACTTCCTATGAGATTAAGTGTGACAATTCTTTTCAAGATTTTTTTACCAATGATTTGTCGCACACAAAGACAAAAATTTAATTGGGCCTGATGACTTTTAGAAAGTCTAGGGCTGTATGTAGACAACCATTTGAAGACTTGGGTTATTGAGCCAAGTGACTCATTACTGTGTGTTATCACATCATCACCACTGCTGTCATCATCATCATCATTATCATCATCATCATCATTGTTATTCAATTCTAATATAGAGGCTTTCCACCATCACGTGACAGCAGCCATGACAGGAGGCAGGAACAATAGAGTCTGGAGTAATCTGGTTTACATGACAAAGAGTTCCATTTCCCAGGGAGAAAGACTCTATTGATGTGCCTCCTGTCATGGCTGCCATCACGTGATGGTGCAAAGCCTCTGTAGATGTTTTGCCAATCATGCTCTTGAAAAATTACCTTTAACCTGTGTACAGCCATTTCCCATCCCTCCCCCTTCCCCTGGGGGGAGGGATGGGAAACAGCTCTACACAGGTTAACTTACCTCTTCCATTTGACCAGTGTCTACACCAGATGAAGCAAAGGCTTTGATCCATGATAACATTTCATCTTCAGAGTCAAAAGAGAGTTGGAGAGCTAAATCAAAAACACACAGAAGAATCAGTGCTGTAGCAAGTCTTGAAAAGCTGAGGGGCACAAAGTCACTATGCATCATGTGATGTATAATTGACAATTATTTTTTTATTAATTTAATTAACATTGATTTTTATTGCTGTTTATTTTTTTAATATTTTAAGAAAACCTTACCCGATATTTGTATATCTGGAAATGAAATTACCAAAGTGTTTTTGTTTGTCTTGTCAAATTTGATGAAAGAATCTGTAAGGTGGTACAATTTACAGGGTGTTGAGTCCTTAAAAACAAAATACAAATTATGTGTAGGTACATAACATACTGATTGTTGTCATTCTAATTGCTAGCCTCCATAATTTGCAGATGTCTTTTGTACTTTGCTGAAAAGCTCCCGAACTACAAAAGACGTCTGCAACAGAGGGCATCTTATCTGCAGACTGCTCAATGATTTGTATTTAATATATAATCATCGATGAATTATCTGTTTTTCTCTGTTTCAGAAAAGTGATATCTTCACATGTGAAGATAATTAACATGTTATTTCACATGTGAAGATAACACTGCTGCCATAGCTACGTTTTTTGGGAGCTTCACAGTGACAGCACATTCTATTTCATTGTTGATTATATATTAAACAGAATCTAATATTTTAAAACACGATAGATCATTTGCAAGGACAAATGTGATGTATTGTGTTTTAAAATATTAGATTCTGCTTCTAGTAATTTCCAATTAAAAATTAAAGAGGGCTATTTCATTGAACGGTTGAAACCTGAGTTAAACAAACAAGTTGAACATGTCAGTTTAACTTTGTTATGTTAAGTTAGTTTATCTTTTCAGTTATCTTTAGTTTATACTCTACTTTAGATAACTTGTTTTCTTATTGGTTATAGTTTAAACTTTGTTCGTTAGTAACTGAATGTATAGGTATCAGTATATATTCACACGCATTGTAATATTATCTCATATGGCTGAAGATGATGTTAGTAACATCGAAACATGTACCAAATTAAAAGAGTTGTTTTATGTTTAAAAATATTACATGTGCGCTCAGAGATATGAATTTCGTCTTCTCGGGTTGATAATCTCATTTGCTGTGCTCACTTGTGAGAGATCTCATCAATACTTGAAGAAAAAATTGTATCTCCACGTGCCCATGTAATATTCCTCAGTCTATTTTATTAATATGTACTACAATCTCAATCATCAATGATGATGAAATAAGGATATATAAATGATGATTGTTGTCTGTTGATGATGATGATGATGATGATGATATGATGATAGTGATGATAGTGTATTGTCATTCTTGCTTATCTGCTGCTCAATTGTATTTTAATTAATAAATATTATTACTATAATCTGAATCATCGATGATGATAAAATGAGGATAATGTTGCTAATAATGATTGTTGTCAGGGGCTTCTGTTGTTGATGATGATGATGATAATAGTGAGGTTATTAAAAAATGAGAAATTAATTATGCAATTCCTAATAATGATTGTCATTGGTGATAATGGCAGTGATGATGTCATTGGTAGGGTAAGTTTTTGTATCACTGAGAAAATTGCAGGCCCATGGCAAAAAATTAAGAAATCCTCTAAAATCCTCTTACAGAGAGGTTGGTTGCTAAGGAAAATAAATAAATTGGTATGATTGCATCAGGAATTTCCAATATTTTTAAAGACATGACATTCACACAGTCACTGCAACTACTCTAGTACCAAGCAATTATCTGCAGATGTCAAATAATGATTGTTATTGTTGTTGATGATGATGATGACGATAATGATGATGATGATGATGATAATACAAAAAGTCTTACCAAGTCAGTTTTATATTGATATAACACATTATCACCCTGTTTAAGCACCAAATAACAAGATGACCATTTCATCCAGCCTTTCTTGAGGGCCTTTCCAAACTTTGTGCTGCACTCACTTTTGAGCGATGCAACAGTTGGACCAATTGGTGACATCTTAGGGGGATCTGAAAAGAGTAAGATATAATAAACATTGTACATCACGTAGAATAGTACCAGGAGACTAAGACTGGACACATCTTCATTATTAATAACTTTGGAATTGGACTGACCATGCCTTGGTTATTTCTTCACCATTTTTCAGAGACAATGCAAGAATGGTAACCACATCTGTGACAGCTGTGCACACATGATCAAAAATGCATGCATACATGCAGATGTCTGTGTTGACAAAAATGTCTCATGCTTAAACTCCCTAATAGTCTCAATGTGGAGCATCACATCAAAGGTTTTATTATGGTATGCCCAGAGCTCTCCTTGTCTACTTGTCAGTACATCCCATTACTAAAGGAGCACAGGAAACCCAATACATAAAACAAAGTCTAGGACTTAACCAAGATGTGTCTGCAAAGGCGACTTGCACAATGAATAATCTAATGCCTGATAAGACTAGTACATAGTTGCAGTTGAAACTTCATGTTCACTGACAAAATAATGGCCACTATCTCAAGGCAATCAAAAAGTATCCTTTATCGCTGCTTGATAAATTGATATTCAACATCCACTTTTACTTACCATCTTGTCGAAATCTATAAAACAAGGGTCTGTCCTCAAATGGGTGCTCATCTACCACATGGTGTATTAAATCAAGATCTAGAAGATCCTAGGATTTGATATTAAACATGATAACGAAACTATTTAAAAAGGACTGTTGCCATATGGTAGTAAAAATATTCATACCTGTCCTAACTTAACTCCTTCTTCTCTAGAGTTAGCATATCCATTTGCAATAAGCCAATCAACTGATTCTGTTCCTAAACAGAAGGTAGATAATCATCACCTCGCTAGAACAAATATGGAGCAATTTTCGTATGAGTGTGAAACGGACCGCCCCGTGCTGTGTCCACATGCATCAGTGCTTTCTCTACAAAACATTCGAAACTTCCTGCACAGTCATACGAAATCTACTCTGCTCGAAGCTACAATAGCTGTTTTTTCCTGGCCATTTATATTGAGGCAAATTTAATGTTTTCAATTATGGCGCAGTTAAAGTAAGCATAATATTAATAAGCTAATTTTAAGTCACAACGCGGTTCGCATGCTGCGAATAACTTTAAGTAAATATCACCCGGGATATAAGCTCCTCGGAAATGATACTTATATTTATTACGTGATGAACTCGAAAACAATCCTGGAAGCATTATAATCATTATAATTGTAATGGTGGTGGTTGGATTACATATAATCACAGTATACATAAGTAAACAATGAGGATTGATGAAGCAAGACGAAACAGTACACGAGGCAACGGAAATAATCTTACCTACGAAGCACAGAGCATATCTCCTGAGATGATAATACCTGTCTTTAATACATATTCCGTCAGGGCCTCTTAAATGTGCTACAATCCCAGAGATCTGTTCGAAAAAATCAAGAAGTGTTCACAATATTTCGGCTTTTGTAGTTCAGTACATCTCACTCTGCCGATGCAATGATAAAGCAAGACATGTGATTTAGGATATTGAAAATTGTCTTGATATTCTGTTTTTACCTTTTCTCGATCAACGCTGCACATGTTTGCAGAGAGAAACCATCAAGGCGGATTGCTCAACTGAAACGGCTTTTAAGAATCGTAAATGAATAAATAAATAAATAAATGATTAAAAGTACTTTGGGTTTCCTGTGTTGAGATAACGCACAAGCTCTAGTAACAGTAGAGTGCGTTACACTGATACATATTACTATGGTATTATGTAATCTGCTATTAGGGAAGAACCATTAGAAAAGTGATGGGGAGGGGGGTGGCTGGGGGAGGGTCAAAAGCAAAAAAAAAAAAAAAAAAAAAAAAAGAAAGAAAAAGAAAAAAGAAAAAGAGAAAGAAAGAAATTCGAGCAAGACAAAATGGCATGAAAAAAAATTCGAGCATACTTGGAGTGCCCCCTAAAAAAATTCGAGCACAACCATTCAAGGTAGACAGTTAAATATGAACTAGTCAAAAAACTAATTGAATAAATTGTTCAGGAGGATTTCTTGTAACTCTATCAGTCTTTATTAACAGCCATTTAAATAAACACTACTGATTTATTTTTTAACAAAATAGTACTGTAGAAGAGCTAAGAGCTAATTGTATTCTATTAATGAGCTTTTAACATGTAATTCCAAAAGTCACAGTACAGAAATATAATTACCATAGCTGGAAAGAGCCCATCAAAATTAGTAAAACTGTGAAGTTTGAATGAAGTAACTTTCAAACTCACGAAGATATGAATTTTCCGAAATCGAAATTTTGTATGAAAACATTCGCTGGTAGGCAAGAGATGCCTACCAGCGAATATTTTCATACAAAATTTCGATTTCGGAAAATTCATATCTTCGTGAGTTTTGGATTTAAGTCCTTCAAACTTCACTGTCTTGCTAATTTTAACATGCTCTTTCCAGCTATGGTAATTCTTTTTCTGTTTTACGAATTTAAAAATACCTGATAAAAGCTCATTGTCTGAGCTACAAATCAACCATTTCTTTCATTGCTATTCTTTGTTGGGAGTGACGCGCACAATGTTATTACCCTAGGAGGTAGCCTTTATAAACACCTATATCTTAGCTCTTGCCCGAGACCGGCTCGCGCTTCGCGCTCGCATATTTGCAAATGATCAGTGATACGATAGAATATCAATGGTTGTTATCAAGGTTTTTTTTCTTTCTCTCTCACACTCTCTCTATCTTCTGTCTTCCCTGCTAGCAGAATCTCTCTCGTTACGGTCCTGCAATGAAAATGAGAGACGAGTCTCTCAATTTTCATTGCAGGACCGTAACGAGAGAGACTCTGCTAGCAGGGAATCTTCTGTCTAAACGTGTAGGACAATATACTTTCCCAAAGCTTTACTTTTTAAATGTTTGTTGTTGGTGGTTTTATCGTAATTGTCAGTAATCAAATTGACGCGCTTTAGTTCAAATTTCGCGCTCGCTACGCTTGCGAAAAAGGATAATAGTGATATAGGTTGTTTTAGCCTCTCACAATTTTATGGCTTGCTACAGCCCTGCGATGTTACTTTAAAAGGGCGTTTGAGGAAGTTAAGTTACGTCCCCGCCGTGTTTTGTAAAATGGTGTCCCCAGGCCTATTAAAAGGTCTATTGTATATACATATGTACATAATGCCACTATTATGTATTTATGTATATATAATTTTTTTTAGACATTAGCTTTTTACATTGTATATATATATTTTTTTAGCACGGCACGTCTGAAAACCAGTCCCACTGATGGCGTTTACCGTGGGTAAATAAAGTTAATTGATTGATTGATTGATTGATAGATCCGCCGTTGCAGCCCCCCCCCCCCCCCCCCCCCCACACACACACACACTTTTGTAGGTACTCCGCGGTCCCTGATATACACCTATTATAAGATGCTAGGGTCATCGTTGAATTATGGGTGATATATCAGGGCAAGTAAAAATTCAACACTATATTTTCATGCGAACACTGTATTTTCCACAACACTTGCCCCGATTACCCGTGATGCAACGTTAAGCATGAACAGGTATGTTGCAGACGAATAAGCCACAAAAAACGTTCTTGCAGCATATATTGAAATTAAAAAAACTCCTGCAACAATCAAAAGTCCCCCCGCCCATCACTTTCTAATGGTCCGTCCCTTAGGTTACTGGCAGTTACGATTACTGGAAACTCTCGCGTCTAGTTTCAAATCTAAACACAGGAAACCCGAAGTACTTTTAATCAATCATCTGTCAATCAAAAGTAAAAAAATCACTAATATGAAGAACTATTAATACCAAAATGATAGTATAGCTAATAAATACTCTCTAAAGATCATATTTGGTCATTTGGTAGGATTTTAGCACCTTTTAGTGTTGATCATGATTTTTCGATGTTTTGTTGAGGTGGGCGGAAGCGAATAACCCGGGGGGGGACTCCATTGTAAAAGGATCGGGTATGCTCGTCGTATCTCTTAGGGGTAAAAATCAGCGATTTGGTATCTTGCTAAAATTTAAGTTTAGAGTTTTAACATTTCCTGGTCTCTCTTAGGGTATCAAAAGAGCCCATCGCTTATAATATCTTGTTCTTAAATGGAAGAAATTTGCCCAACAAAAGCATATTGACCGCGTCCAATGTTGTGTTAATAATAACTAGACGCACATAGTGCGTTTACTCGTGCCCAAGTGGAATTCAGTCTGACATGAGAATAAATATGTTTTAAAGCCAGTTTGGTCACGTTTTGAGTTCGGTACTGAACGGGGGAATATTTGTCTGCTTCGCCGGCAAGCTGATTTGAACTCATGGAGGTATCGGTCTCGATCCTAAATTTCCAATTAAAAAGGCATTTAGATATGAGCTGCCTTTATGTCTGATATTTATTAAGTAATTTTATAGCTGCTAGGGTATTAAACAGCGATTCACAATGTTAGTTGTAGCGTCACGAAAGCACACCGTCCTGTTTGGGTGACCTGTTTGACCTCGGTCTATTTTCTTTTTCTTTTGTAATCATTGACTTTCTAATAGTATTAATTTAGTTTGTACGCCAAAAAATTTTAGCCATACCATTTAATTACAGAGAACATTGAAATACATTCTTGAATTTCTCAAATCGAAGAGCCAGACAATCGCCAGACAAGCTGTCGCTTGAGTCAAAATATATTGGAAATTAAATCAAATTAAAAGACAGCTTAAAATGCTTCAAACCAGAAAAAAGCATACAAAAAAATGAAAAGATAATATTTACTACATAGTTAGGCGAAAAAAAATATTTTTATTCCATGAGGATTCGAACCCGGGCCCGTCTATCTGCTTTATACGCTAGTGTTACACGCTGCTCTAAATGATTGCCTGGGTGCCTGTGGCTTGCCTCGTTTTCATGGCACATTCTCGACTACAACGATAGATAGCCTAGACTCGTGCCGGCCTAAAGGCCTGGGCACGAGTAATAATGTTCATTGGCTTGACATTGTTGGTATATATCTCTTACGGGTTAGAAAATCGTCCAGCCACGCCCTTTTAAAAAGACTTCCGGTATCTTTTAGGACTTTTAGGGTATTTTTGAAAATTTCCGACGAGCATACCCAATCCTTTTACAATGGAGTCTCCACCCCACCTCGGGGCGAATAACCAAATTCCGACGGACTGTTAGGAGGTCAGATTTCGCAGAATACCGAAAACCGCAGTAAAATTGATTTATTCATTTACGATTCTTAAAGCCAGGCTCCCTCTGAAAATAATCGCTCAGCAAATCACCATTGGGACCATAAATAAGTTTCAAGTGGTTTCCATTGGGATTTCATTTGAATTTATATGGATAGATCGCGCGAAATAGAACGCCTTTTTGTATGTCAGTCAAATATAAATCTAGCCGAGGCACGTCGAGGGAAAATCCCGTCTGAGCGTATGCAATCAAGCTTTTAAAAAATCCCAAAATATTCTTTTGAAAATTATAAAATATGTTTCCCTGCTAGCAGAGTCTCCAACAGATAATTTCTGACTAGAATATCTCTATTATATTCAAGTCAGAATTTAATTATCTGTAGGGAGACTGCTAGCATGGCAAAAATGTTCTAAATGTTAGATTGGGATTCCTGTGGTACATGATTCTTGGAAATCAATCGGCATATGCCCAGCGTCGTGAAAACATGTTGTGTTATTCCAGATTTCTTTACATTTTAGCTGGTGTTCTTCCCTGTATAGTTGGTATTAGAGGTACGTAAGTTTATCGATGTTTTTAATTTTGTAACCATTTTGTGTAAATTTGCCATATTGGTACATATTTATATATTTTTTCGCCGGGGTACATCTGTAATCTTGGTCTTTTGGCAGGAATTTCATAGCGCATCAATTTGCACCATATAGAGTGATTTTCTTTCGTCCGTGAAAAGAATAGGCAAACTAATAGTTATCAGTAGACTCTATACCAGTGACCCATTCTTTTCTTTTGTTCTTTATCGACTAGTACTACTAAATAGTCATCCTTTCTTTCACGGACGAAGGAAAATCACACTAATTACAATTACACACTAACATCAATAATCACAATAAACAATCAAGAAATTCTTAAGCCATAAAACATAAAATAACTACTTCTAACATTTTGTACAAGCGATTTTATTGCATACGACGCATGCAGTCCGTAAAAAAATACACCATCTCGAAGGTACTTTCACTTTCATTTCGATACACAAGGCTGGTATTTCATTGTCTTTCACTGTAAACTTCCAGAAAAACGTGACGTGTCATCTATAACTCCCAAAACATTGGGAGAAAACTGACAGTCTTAACTGAAATATCTATAGTTTTATATGATTATCATTGGCCAGCGAGTATGGAAACTAATCATGCAGTTTATTATGACAGCTATATTTTATAGGTATGTTTTGCTCGATTTTTTAATGATATATTCCACTGCCATAAAACTGGAAGTACTTGTTTTTAGGCGTGGCTCCATATCTAGGATTACTTTGAGCCTAAGCCTTTAAAGTCCCTATGACACATATTTTTACTTAGAGGCGTATTTACTTAGTTTTAGGCCGTTGAGTTTTGAGCTGCGCTCCCACTAACAGGAGACAACAAGGTGGGCAACTTCGGCAACTCCAGTCATCCACCGTGGCTCACAAACCACGCAAAAAATCAAACTTGCCTCCGTCGGTCAGCATTCAGCGCTCGGCACATCAAACTAGATACATCTAGCGACTACTGGAGCGAGTTTGAGAAAAATTAGTCTCGAAGAACTGCCTGAAATACGGGCCCGAACTTCTTCAACTGTTGTAAATTTCCAATGTTCTGATGATCTGTATTGACCTGGAGGACCAATGGTATCCCAAGAATGTGTTTAGGAGGCGAACTCGCCACTTAGCCCTCCCCCACATAGCTACAAGTAATTATATCGTTTTGATCTCTTGTAGGATACATCAAAAGTATCAGAGATCGAAGAGTTCTCTAATCGAATTGAATGATATCTTGTCTGAATTTAACTCTGAAAGAGAAAACCTCAGCTTTTACGGCTTCATAACAATTCAATACTCAGATTACTGCAGGGGAGGGCTAAGTGGCGAGTTCGCCACCTTAGACTTCAGGCATGCGCGTTAGAGACTCGACATCGATTTGTGGCCGACGAAAAACGAACCCGAATTTTAACTCAGGCCTCCTGCGGAGCGCCTGAGTAATAATTCCAAGAATATCGATACTCAGGTCATTAATCTCTATCAATGTGCCAAATTTCATGCTTGTTGCACAAATTTGAACAATTCTGCACCATTTTCCTGCACTATTAATCCAGTCCACGAGGTATATTCGCCATTGGCGGTTTAATTTACGTTTCTTGGCTGTTTTTTCTCGATTTGTTTCGTTTGAATAAGCTAACAGTTGACATGAGTGAAAAATACAGCAAAAAATCAAATGACCCTCGTTTTAGAATAAACTTTGGACATTTTTGAAAAGACAAGAGGCCGGCCGCCGATCCATTACAAACATCATCAATAAACTGGCTACGTGTAGGCAAAAAATAATAAGCTTAAGCTTACCATAATTTTCCTAGAAAGTATTTCATGCATGTTTGATCGAATAGCTGATGAGAAATTTGGTGAAATGAAGATATATGCATATCCAAATAGTTGTATAAGCAAGCAAGCTTACAACAGATAACAAGACATACATTACAATCAAACTCACCGAGACATCATATAGAATACTACGCCTTGAGAAAATGGCTATCCTTTCACTCATTCTCTTCAAAAAGACTTGCTTTTTTCCGGCCATCGTCTTCAAGAGCCACGTAAATTTGGCAGTGTTTGCAACCAAACTCAACAAAAGTGCAAAAGATGCTGTTTACAGCTCCAAAATATTGCTTCCAGCCCAATTACGACAGCTTGAAGTCGGCAAATTGAAGCAAACACTATTTTCTGTCCTTTTTTCTGTCCTTCGTTTTAAAATTAGCTCAGTTCAAAGCGAAAAGTCAGTCTATTGCTTTCAGTATCAAAGAAGCACAGGATTCCCGGCATTCGGTGTGCAGACGCGCGCGTCTGGCGTAACAGAAAGCGCGGGAATTTTTTGCAAATTTTTTGATTTGTTTAATTGGCTAGGAAAAAAGGTTTTTCTAAAGTTGTTTTACTAGCTTTAGGTTTTTGGCTATTTTTGCTTTGGAATGGCTCCTTATTTCTTACAAAGTGATGATATCTTTATTTGACAATTTCTGTTCCTTGCTAGTGAAACCGGAAGTCAACTGAACGGAGCCAGTCAAAAACGGCGATTTTTTCAGTTTGATCGAGTTTACCAAGGAACTTTTTTTGGAAATCGGCAAATAAATAAATCTTGCGAAACTGAACGAACTTTTATAATATTTACAGTGAGAAAATGGATCCAGAACCTGATAGGAGGCGTCAACGAGGGAATCGTAAAAGATACAGGTAATAAACTGGAACTAAAGTAACAAATATTTGGGTCTTTACTCGACGGGCCCATCCTTCTTGAAGACCCCTACTATACAGTGTATAGAGTTATGACAGAGGGAATTTTGTATGAGCATGCGCGAAACCGCTGAGCCGTAACAACGATTGCGCTAATTGAAAATTTTGGGTGGCATGGTTGGCCGAGTGGTGAGAGCACCGGCCTTTCACCGCTGTGGTCCGGGTTCGAGTCCCGGCTCGGGCATCGGATCATATGTGAAATGAGAGAGTGATGTTTCACTTTTAATACGACAAACACGAAATGACTCACCATCGCGTTAAGGTGGCCCGTACCAGTATTGATTTGTTTGTTGAGTACGAATTTTAATCGCGTCTTTTTACATCAAAACCTTTTCTGAGAAAACCGATTTCTGAGAAATTGCAGCCATTTGTCTACAAGCCTTGAAATTTGTACCGGTAATTATTTTTCTGCGAATTAGATAAATAATTCGAGATATCAGACGATTTTTAAAAATGGCTTTATGAGAAAAATTGGTAGCCAAAATTACCGCCAAAATCTCAACAAAATTTCAAAAACAGCGAGAACCATATCTGCTATAAGAACGACAAATGCCTATTGTAACTTGTGAACAAAATATGGAGGCGCTAATTAAACGCCAATGTTATCCTCAAGCAAACTTGGAGAGTAATTTTTGTGACCACGAGGTGAACGTTGCAAATTTGTATTCCTTCGACTTCTACAAATTCTGTCGAATTCTTTCGTGAAATTTTCTAGGTATGGGATACCTGTTGCCAAGTGCCGTTGTCTTTGCTGCACTAGGTATAATTCAGTAAGCTTCAAAGTTAGCAGCTACATCGAGTCGACGTTCGAGCTGCCAAGGTAAACCCTCGTGGTTTGTTAATTTATTTAAAACAACACCTTATTATCTGTTGCAAAATTCCACACGGGATTGAACTACTGTCTTTATTCCCAAAAGTCTAGATCCCGTGCGGAATTTTGCGACAGATAGTAAAGTGTTGTATTGAATAAATTAACAAACCATGAGGGTTTTACCTTGGCAGCTCAAACGTCGACTCGATGTAGCTGCTAACTTTTGAAGCTTACTGAACTAGTGCAGCAAAGACAACGGCACTTGGCAACAGGTATGTTAACATCTTGTTCTATCCCATACCTAGAAAATTTCACGAAAGAATTCGACAGAATTTGTAGAAGTCGAAGGAATACAAATTCGCAACGTTCACCTCGTGGTCACAAAAATTACTCTCCAAGTTTGCTTGAGGATAACATTGGCGTTTGGCTTCTCATGTCTCCATATTTTGTTCACAAGTTACAATAGGCATTTGTCTTTCTTATAGCAGATGCGGTTCTCGCTGTTTTTGAAATTTTGTTGAGATTTTGGCGGTAGTTTTGCGTCGTAACAGGCAGCGCAAATTTGTATCGCAACTTCTAAGGATTAAATTGGCGCGATACATGTTGTATGTAGTCCTCTATTCTATATACTGGATTAATGAAATATAGGAAAAAAATTCACCTTAGATTTTTGGATTTATGACCAATTTTTCTCATAAAGCTACTTTTAAAAATCGTCTGATATCTCGAATTATTTGATTTATTTCGCAGAAAAATCATTATCGGTACAAATTTCAAGGCTTGTAGACAAATGGCTGCAAATTTCTCAGAAATCGGACGAGGTTTTGATGTAAAAAGACGCGATTGAAATTTATGTCTGACAAACAAATCAATAGGTACGGGCCACCTTAAAGTGGCATTGCTAGACGAGAAGAAAGCAGCTCACGTGATCCTCTCTGCGGTCTACTTTTTTCCGTTTACGAGCATATAGAGAATTTGTCTGCGCATGCGTTTGTTTTTGTTTTTCGGGATCAAGTAAGCCCGAGAGACTTGGTAAACGTTTCAAAGTTTCAAAATCATTGTTTATTCCCTTAAATATGAGTTTAATTTTTGAAAATTAATTTCTTTGTTGATATCGAGTTTTAATCTTTCTACTCTGGCTGACAATTGGTCTAGTGGCTTTTTCAGGAGTTGCTGAACCATGGTGGTTCTGACATGTAAATTCAGATCTTTTCATGGTTGAAAAGTAAACAGACAAACTTGACTCAAACTGATTGATAAAGCCAAAGAATTTTATAGATCTGTACCGGTTCGGAGCGGTAAGAATTATTTTTAGACATATGTTTTGACCGATATCAACAAAGAAATTAATTTTCAAAAATTAAACTCATATTTAAGGGAATAAACAATGATTTTGAAACTTTGAAACGTTTATCAAGTCTCTCGGGCTTACTTGATCCCGATAAACAAAAACAATGAAAGTCTGGCTGGTTCAGAAGATTTAATGAAATAAACAGAACTAAGAAAAACACATCAAACGACTAGAATTAGCCACTTCGGCTAAAAATAGACATGACCTATGACGACACTGTACCAAGGTTCTCCACTTGTGTGGATCCACAATCCACCCTGATCCATCCGACGCAGAATGCCCATTCTGTATACTACTCACACTCACACGAAATCTGCTCTAAAGTCTCTAAAAAGAGCGCGACTACCGGTGTCGTTGTTGGTTCTGGTTACTTAATATATGTCCCGTTCTCTGCAGCTTTGCTATAGAAGAACCAACAGCAAGAAAAGATACAACTTCAGTCATTGTACGTACCATCGTGTGCCTACACAGACCCCTGCTGAAATTCCAGCAATGTCTGGAAAAAATCGGATTTTTTATCACGCGAAATCCAAAGATAACTATCGTTGCTCCTGTTCTAATACTTGTACTGGGTTGCCTGGGATTTCTTCGCATGAATGAGGTACACGTGTCTAATGATTCCTTCAAACCTTCAAACAGCAAAGAAAGAAATGAAGAACTCCGAAATATGTTTTTTACATCCAGTAACTTTAGGAAAGAAGAGATCATTTTCCTCCCGAAAAAAGGGAAAAACATCTTGACCCAAAAGTGTTTAGAGGAAGCATTTGCTGTGCATGATGCTGTTACAAACATTACTGGTTATCAAGTTGTCTGTGCCAGAAGAAAACCAAATGCATCATATCCCTGTATGATGATTAACTTACTGGAAATCTTACGCTTCAATCGTCAGATGATACAAAACATTTCAACGCTGCTTTCTCGGGAGTGGAAGGGGAGAGCACAACTACTATCTAATGGTCGAACTTTGCCTTATGAGGTGAATAACATTTTGAGCGGATTTAAAATGATTCTTATTGACAAAAACAGCCAGGAGTTCAGATTTACGGCTGCCGCAATGAAGATCATCTACATATTGAAGGAACAAGAAGCTGGAGACTATCAAATTCTAAGAAATCAGTGGGAAAAGACATTTATATCTACATTGAACTCAATGATGAACCACCTAACATGTACAGATATTTTTTACATATCAGAAGCGGACAAGAGCAACACAATTTCAAAACTTTTTACTCCAGATTTTCTTGCCCTTCGTTTCTCGGCATTTGCCCTTCTTGCTTTTACTTTGCTGTTGATTCTTGTTTCTAGAACTACTAGAGGAAGTTTGATCGTTTTTGGTTTTGGAGTCTCTTGTTCTGTGTTGAGCATTGTTTCTTCAGTTGCAATTGGTTTTGCCTGTGGAGCATCATTCTCGTATGCTACTATAGTAATTCTTGTATTTCTTTTTGGAAAAGGTTTGTTTGAATCTTTAATGCTGACTTACGAGCTGGAAAATTTATCAAGTATAGTTGGTATAAGCTGCAAATTCCCACAAGCAGAAAATAAGGAGAAATTCTGGGAAATGCTTTCAAATGGTAACTGTGCAGTTACCGAGTTTCCTTCGAATCGCCCCGAAGAATTTGAAACGGAAAAAAAACGGATTTGTACTATGGGTGGCGCTTATCTTGAGAATATACGAGCGTTCGATGCAGAGTTTTTCAAGATTTCTCCTCAAGAGGCTTCAGCAATGGATCCACAGCAAAGAATTCTTCTTCAGGTCGTTTACGAAGCGATTGAAGATGCCGGTCTGCGTCTAGAAGATCTTCAAAAGTGCAAGACTGGTGTGTTTGCTGGCTGTATGAATCTCGATTATGGATCAAGAGTAGTACAGGCAGATAATCGCGTAAACATGGATCAGTTTTACTCAACAGGAATAACATCCTCCATTGTCGCGAATCGTATTTCGTTTTGTCTAAATTTAACTGGTCCGAGTCTCACAGTAGACACAGCATGTTCCTCATCACTTACAGCGCTAAAAATAGCTCAGGTTTGTCTTACTAGTGGACAGTGTGACGTGGCAATTGTATGTGCTCCGAACATAATTTTAAATGCTGATGTTCAACTAACCTTTAGCATCGGAGGACTTCTTGCTCCAGATGGCCGTTGCAAGTGCTTTGATGCATCCGCTGATGGGTACGGACGCGGGGAGGGTTTTGCAGCTGTTATCTTAAAACCCACTGTGGTTTCGCTGGCTGGCAATGACGAGGTCTATTGTGAGTTTCTGGCTTGTGGAATGAATAACGACGGACAAAATGCAAGTCCAATTACAGCTCCAAGTCCTAAAACCCAAGCTGAGCTATCGAGGGCAGTACTCGAAGAATCAGGGCTTAATGCATCAAGAATTCAGTATATAGAAGCCCATGGCACAGGAACGTCTATTGGTGACGTTGTAGAAATTACGTCAATAGCCAGCACCTACTGTGAGAGAACTGTTGCAAATCAGCGAATCCTTCGCATCGGTTCGGTTAAGTCAAATCTAAACCACACAGAATCCACATCGGGGCTTGCCGGATTGATCAAGGTCGCTTTGATGATCAAGAAAGGTATGTTTTTGCCAACAGTTAACGTCAGGAAACCGAATCCAAAGTTGAAGCTCTCTGAGAAAGGTATCTTGGTGCAAGAGTCGTATGAAAAGTGGGAAACAAACGAAGAAGAAAATCGTATTGCAGCCGTTAATTCATTTGGGTATGGGGGTTCCAACGTACATGCCATTCTAGGGGAGGTCGTGCACGATTCCGATGGTGTAAGGCCCATATTGGTTAAAGATGAGGAAATTAAAGATAAATACATCTTGACTTTGTCAGCGAAATCCAAAGTTGGTCTTCAGCATTTAGCACAACGTTTCTCGACATGGCTGAGGGTACAACCCAGTAGTCCTGAATTCAAGATGAATTTGTGTTTTTCTCTTACTGAAAGACGCAGCCACTTTGAGCACCGTCTTGGTTTGGTTTTCAGTAACTTAAACGAAGCTGCAGATTCCTTAGCACTCTTCGCAGACAACAAAGACGACGGCCGAGTCGTTTCTAGCCCTAACAAGAGCACCTCACAGAATATATTGTTTGTATTTGGTGGACAAGGTGCTAACTGGGAAGGTATGGGCAGAGAACTACTGGACTGTGAACCCGTATTCCGTGAACATGTTCATGAAATCGATAAGCTGCTAAGAGATCTTGGTGAAAGGTGGTCGTTAGTTAAGGAGATGACGTCCTTAGGAGAACAACGAGTCATGGATAATGTTATCGGCCAAATAGCAACTTTTGCTATCCAATACGCCACCTTTAAACTCCTTGAGGCATGGGGAATTCATCCCTCAGCTGTGGTAGGCCATAGTCTTGGAGAACTGGCAGCTGCTTGTTGTACCGGAACCTTGAGTCTCACTGACGCCTTGAAAATTGTTTTGATTAGATCAAAATGTCACGAGAAGTGTTCAACCGAAGGTTGCATGGCGGCACTGGGAATGTCAAGTGAGGAAGCACAAGACCTGATAATAAAGCTCAAATTAGATAACGTAGTTTGTATTGCAGCCGTCAATGATCAAAAGAATGTAACCATCTCTGGTAACAAAGATGCTGTTGAATGCATTGGTTATCACGTGAAAAATAATTATTCAGGTGTGTTCTGGAGGAAACTGTCGACCGCACGGGCTTTTCACAGTGTGTACATTGAGGCCGTCAAGTCACCCTTTTTAGCGGAGATAGAAAGCCTCAAGCTAAAACCAAAAATAATGCGGGTACCAATGTATTCCACTGTTCTTGGTGATAAAGTGTTCAACAAGCAGTTAAACGAGGAATACTGGTGGAAGAATATGCGACACCGAGTGTTATTTTACCAAGCAATTACTCATGCTCTCAAAGATGGCCATGGGACGGTGATTGAGATAAGTCCACAGCCAGTACTAAAGCATTACATCCACAACATTATAACTGACATCAAATCCTACTCGAACAAGTCCAGCAACTCATTTGGTGACATTTCCACCAAAAACGGTTGTAGAGCAACACAGTGAGTTCCTGAAGAACACTGTATGCAATCTATATACCATGGGTTATCCGATTTGCTGGTCCTCTATGTATGGAAACGGTCCTCGACGACTTGTACACTTTCCCACTTACCCTTGGCAAGAGACAGAGTATTGGTATAGAGATCACTCTCCAACAAAGACAATCCGTTCTATTGAGCCTCAAGTAGAGGAAGTCCACAAAAATCACCCTTTCCTACAACAAGTAAAACCGGCTGAGCCGTTCTCTGGCGTGATGTGTTGGGAAACAGAGATTGATCTTCATCGGTTTCCTACTTTCAAAGATCATGTTCTTGCTCAAGGAGGACCAGTTCTCCCTGGATCTGCATGTGTTGAAATGGCCATTGCCATGGCAGCTGAAAGGTTTGGATGTTCGTCTGGCATAGCAGTTCAAGATGTTATTTTTACAAACCTTCTTACGTTGCCCGAAACCCAAGTACGCTTGATAAGGCTCAGGCTGGAATTGAAACATGACAACTCTGGAGCACAATTCTTTGTTTCGAATGTACAAGATGATGATAAAGAAATGCTTCTTGCTAAAGGGAATGTATCTGCGGGATCGTCCAGTATTTCGTCTCCATACTTCAAGACATCAGCAAATATTAAGGGTAAGTTTCTGAAGAGGTTTGGCAGTTTCTCGTTGCATGTTGCTTATTTTGAAATTAAAATGACAACTTTATAGAAAACCATACATAATATACAAAGAAGTACAAGATATTGACGAGGCTCTCAAAGACGTCATTTCCAGAATGGCTGAAGTTCCTTTTTCCACGTTTCGGCATCTAACAGAGACGTTTGGTTTCAACTTTGGGCCGTGCTACTCTCTGGTCAAACAAATTTGGCGTCGAGGAAATAATGCAGTTTGTCGGTTAGAAATGGATGGTCCATTTGTCTCAGAAATTCCTCAATACATTATACATCCTGCGTTTGTGGACGCATGTTTTCAGGTAAATAAAAGCTGAAGAAACGTAAGAACGCTTACATATAGCAATTTGTAGTCTATTTATTTTTTGTCATCTCAATACGCGCGCTCTGAATGGCTGAAAACTGTGCTTCCTCAGAGAACATGCAGAGCACGGTCTAATTGCCTAAAGAAAATCAAAGTGTCAAAAGCGTGCACTACTACCAGTGACGCTTAAGCTGAAAATTTTTTAAAAATTAAACTTATACCAAAAGACAGATTCATGTTACCTTCAAAAGTAAAATTTGGCTAACAATAACCACAGAAGGAGCTTTTCGGTTTTGCTGGGTTAAATGTGGCGTCAAGCATCACCTTAGATGAACTTCATATTAACGGTCAGTGAATGCTCATCCAACATGGCTACCGCTTCTTTGTCTTTTGATTTCCGAAGAAATGGATAAAACCAGCAATATATAAACGGGTTTTTTTTGCATATGTAGTGAAAATTTTTCGAATTTATTGTTTATGAAGAAGGCTGACGTCACTTATATAACTTATATGGAGAAGGCTGACGTCAAATTATATCATCATAATTTATTGATCAGACAATAAATGTATCTTTAGACTGCAGTGGCATGCGAAAATGATCATGATACTGACGGCGAAACCAAACCAACAATACCAATCAAAGTAAAATGCTTCACAGTAATCGACCCCAATATCCCAAGAACCACGTTCTGTCTCGTGAACAAGAGTACATCCGAGAACTCAATGGTATACAACATGAGAGTGGTGGATCAGAACGGAAAAGTCTACATCACAATAGATCAGTTCCAATCAACAGAAATTGCTAACCTTATTCGTCCACCAAAACTCGAAGATGTATCTTATCAAAGCAACTGGATTGAATCCAGCCCAGAAGGCAGAGAACTTGATGATCTTTCTAGAGGCATTGTCGTGGTATTGGAAGATTCTCGTGGTGTTGGTAGATCTTTTAGAGATGCGTTGTCAAAAACGACCAGTGCAAAGGTATTTTAATTACTCAGTAGATTCTTATGTAAATCATGTATTTGGCAAACTATAAGCTCGCAATGTTTTGTGATTATACTCCATCATCATTTGTTTGATGACTAAACATTATTACTGTTAATTTTTATTTTGCTTGATAATTGAACTCCCTCAGACCTTTGTGTTTTCCAAGTGGTGTTTGTTTGTTTTTTGTTTTCATTGTATCATGCATCAAATCAAATGTTTACCGTGTATGTGGACTTACTTTGCTTATTCATCTGTATCCATAATACATGATGCATAACTCCTCTCAATGTCGTAGTTCTTTACTGTTACGACTGCGAGTTTCACTTAAACCACCACTGATCCAAAATTTAGATCTAATAATATATGTAGTACCGTTTCGAAGTCAGAAATAGCATGTTAGAATATTAGTAATAGTAGTTAATACTGGATAATATTTTTCCCTTACCTCTTTCCCTTTTTAAATTTTGGCATTTAGGTGGTACCAATTGAGCTGCCTAAGGACACGATTAGTGATGTGCTGATGGACAACTTAACATCCTTAACGCTTTTTCCTGAAACATTCTCAAAACTAGCTATCGTCAACTTTTGGCCAATCGAAACCACCTTGTCTTCCCTCAATATGGAAAGTATCGACCATGGCCAAGATCTAACTTTTTACCAGCTCTTTAGAAGCCTTAAAATTCTTACAGAAATACAGTCTTCAACCGGCACCGCTTGCAAATTTGTTTGTTGTGAGTACTTGTACACAGTTCTTCAAGGGTGATGAAGATAATTCAATACCATGGGCTTCAACTGCCTGGGGTCTATGCAGGACTGCACGTTCCGAGTTTCAGAACGTGAAACGTTTGAGCGGTGATCTCAGTAAAGCAGACAATAGTGAAATAGAATTGCTGACAAAAGAAATAAGGGTAAATTAAAGCTTCCGAAATATATTTGCTTTCCTGCTCTCCTCCTCCTCCTCCTCCCCTCCTCCTCCTCCTCCTCTCCTCCTCCTCCTCCTCCTCCCCCCTCCTCCTCCTCCTCTTCCCCCTTTCCTCCTTTTCTTATTCTTCCTCCTCATTCTCCTCATCCTTCCTCACTTACGCTCTCTTTAAATCTAGGATGAACATTTGGATGATGAGATTGCATTTAGAGAAGGTAAACGTTTTGTAAACCGTCTTACAAGGGTAAGACCTGACTTTCAACCAATTTCAACTCAAGAGATTGAACTAGAGAGCCATGACGAATCACTGTGCTGTCCCATGTACTTGACCGTTCATTCCATTACTGGACAAATGTGTCTCCGAAAAGCCACAGAGACCTCTCTGACAACACAAGATGACATCGAAGTCAGTGTAAGCAATTTGGGATTCCAATACCCATTTACAATCACCTTCAAAGGGAAAATACGTTTTGTGGGCCACTCAGGAGTGGTAAGAAAGTCAGCCGAAAGCACAGTTTCAAAATTATTTCCTGGCGAGTCTGTATTTGGGATCACAAAGGCGTGTCGTCTCAGCAACCTTGTTCATGTCAACCAGAGTGAAATCATCAAGAAGCCAGAGGAAATGAGCCTACAGCAAGCTGCCACGATACCCAGTTGCCTTTCTCTTGCCTATTATGCACTTGTCCAAGCAGTTACAAAT